>JABSTQ010009772.1:0-193656 GCA_013358835.2 Ixodes persulcatus
TTCGCCAGCATTCCGTTGGTGCTTATATATTGTTAATATGCCCGTCCTGTCACTATATGAAAATGACCCCGTCGTGCATCTTTACGAGTGGTTAAAAAAACGTTCGGAAACGTAAAGAATAAAGTATGTGGGCTTCTAAAGGTGTGTTTTCTTATTATTTCCTATGTCGGGCAGTTTTTATCGGGCACCTGTTCTCTGGCTTCTCCCTATTTGCAAGGATTGGAGCGTGCGGGTGTTGACTTGAACTTAGAACAAGCATCTTCTCACATATTCATGAGCAAAAAGAATAAAGCAGTACTTATTATTGCATATCGGACTATATTACGTGTCTTTCAATTTATTTTGATCGTCTGCAAGCACAAGGACTTATCCAGTGTTACTGCATAGTTCTTGCCGTCTCTCTTGGTTTTCTACATGTCCTTCGTTCATTTGGCACGTATATCCCCCATGCTGGAAAGCGCCGACGCCGTGTTCGCGCTAACAGTGTCCGACAGTGCACATAAATACACGTACGAAGTGGTTTTAACACCGTTTTTCATGCCACGAATTTCAAATAAAAATGCTGTAACTGACCAATTATTTCGTCTGCGTGACTGAGAAATGTTCCAATGTGCCTAGTACGTGCAAATTATTCGTGATATTTGCTCTTATAATCGAACGCAGTGAGAAAATGCACTCGCTTTTTCCCATAGAAATGCATTACCGGAAGTCAATTTCTGACTGCTTGCTGTCTGCTTCAAAATGCAACAGCACACTAGCGCCACCTGAGCCTCTAGCGTTTATTGTAATAACTCTATGGTGCCGAGGGCCAGGAATCTGTCATTGGAGTGGTCAGAGTCTGTTCGAACAAAGCAGAGTTTGAGCCAGTGCCGAATTAAGATATTTTGGGGCCCTGGGCTAGGGTTGTTACAAGGCCCCTACTCGCGATAATAATAATGACCATGGTGGTGGAGTTAACAACAATAACTGCATGCAAGTTTTAACAACTTTTGAAATCTATATATTTTTTCATCGTACGATTTTTGTTGAGCATTTCTAGATTTGTGAGTTCAATGGAATTCACAGATTATCACACTGGCAATGAAGTGGAGGCAATTTTTGATTAGAAACTGCTTTGCAACAAATCAACCGATCTAGCACATTATAGAGTAATTTTGAGGTACAAAACTCAAAATGAAATATTGAGGAAAATATTTAGATGATTGGTCATATCCAGCACCTTCATAAAAGAAACTAAAGAACTTCCGTTGAAGATCGTGACCCCGTTCACTTGTTTGACTAGAACTTCCGCTTGATTTAGACGGGCAGAAAAAAATATTCCAATGGTTTAAACGGCTGGATTTTTTTTTTCTCCTCTTTTATTTGGGGGGGGGGGGGTACTCAACTCATTAGCACTCATTCAAAAAATTTCTCACGAAAATCGAGGAGATATTTTCGAATTCTTGTACCTACACACTGTCTTTTGAAGGGGGAAGATGTTTCAATCATTTTTAGTAGTAATCTTGTTCCTTCTAAATGCAGTAATTTAGACAGGGGCTGTAACTTTGCTAAAAGGTTGCGAAAAAAATGTGTACCATGCGTACTGCTTGAGTAGTCTTTCACAACACTTGCTTAACTTCCAACACTCAATTGTCCGTAAGCAATACAAAAAAAAACCAAAAAACTTCAGTGTTGTCCCTTAGTTGAGTTTAAATTAGAAGAGACTTCAAGGTGACCGCCAGCGTTGACGGCTTCACCCTTTGACAAGGGGCATGAGAGGCGACCTTACGTTTTGTTGATCTGGCACGCTCTTGTATAACGACCTCACAAACGCCAGCTTGTCTAAAGACGGGAACTTCATAGTATGCCCATCTCCCTGCTGGAAAAAGAAAAAGGGAACGAAACGCCAGAAGCACTTCTTAGTGTTCCTTCTGCTCTTGGTATGAACTGTAGTAAATTAAACATAATTAATTTTCTTTTATAAGTTTTAAGGTCCAGCACGGGTCTCCCCGAGAGCCCAGGGCCCAAGGCTGTAGCCCCCTTAGCTACGTACCTTAATACGGCCCTGGTTTGAGTGGCACATTCGTTTCTTAAATCTTTTTGCATGATCATAATCGAAACAACACATGCACCATATTTTTAACAATGAAGAATTACTACAGTTAATTCTTACGCACTTGGCGTGCACCAGACAGAGATAGAGGGCTTGATATGGCGTCTTGGCCAACCAGAAGCCAAAAATAATCCCCTTGTGGTCGTCCACTAGGAAATTATTTTCGGCTTCTTGTTGGCCAAGAGAGCATGTCAAGCCCTCTGTCTGCGTCTGGTGCATGAAATGGCTCTGTCCGCTTCTCCCACTGACCAAACTCTCTATCTACGGCTCTTGTTTCCGTGAGTGTTTCTTCCCCGCAGTGCACCAGTGCTTGGTGAGAAGCGCACTCAACGGGGCTCAAGCGGGCACACGAGCTATGAAAACAGGCATCACACGAAAATTTCCATAGCAACTTGCGCGGACGCTGCAGCATGGCATAGGCCCACATCACAGCATCCGTGCAAGTTGCTGTGAAAACTGCTGCGCAGTGCCCGTTCTCATCGCTCGTGTGTCCCCTGCTTAATAGTCCATATCAAGTAACTTCTTGGCCCGGTGAACAAGCTTAATTTTGTTTTGAGTTGTCATGTGCTGTCTAACAGTCCACAACAAATAACATTTGTAAGGAATAAATAAACTTATGTCATACATTTCACAAATGTTTCAATTTTGGCATACCTGGGGGGCTATGTTCGACAAATGTTTTGTTTCTCCTAAAAGGAAACGAAAGTGACGGAACTGATGATATCGCGTCTGATTGGCTGGAGGCTCAAATGACGAAAGAGAGAACTTTTGTCATTTGAGCTTTTAAGCAATCAGATGCGACACCGTCAGTTCCGTCACTTTCGTTTCTTTTTAGGAGAAACAAAACATTTGTCGAGCATAGCCCCCCTGCTTATGATCAGTAGGCCTATGTAGAGGAAACCATCAAATATATCTGCTTTCTGTGTGTAGCCATTCAAACGGCAAATCATAATTTTATCTTGCATCATATTTAGATAAAATTCTGATAATTCAAACAAAATTCACGGCTTCCTAGAGTTTGATTAGAGTCTACTGTATTTCTGGTGATATCACGAGTTTGGTGTTATTTACCAAAAAGAAGTTGACAAAAGGTGCTCACTGTTAAGAGTGCCTTTAAAAAGATATGAGCTCGAACTTGCAGCATTTAGAAAGATTTGAGGCGATTTTTATTCCAACTATATTTTTCTAAACCTACAACCACATTACTTTGTCGTGTATTTGGAAAGCTGCACGAGAGCACAACACAATTGGCGAGCATGGCAAGCTACAGTCCCTAAGTGACGGAAAACTGCAGAGGGCACTACGTAAGCATTTTCTGCATTTAGGAATGCACTTAAATGAAGCATACCCATGGTGCATACAAAACTCACGACTGTAATTAAACAAAGCTTTAACACTTACGTCTCGGTTCATGGACTTCACTCGTTATCAAGGTTGGGCCGACCTTTCGTGCCTAGAACAACTTCAAAAATTGTTTCAAGGTTCAACGATCAAAGCTTATCAAGTAGATTTATAAAACTATTGACATTGAGTAGTTTCTCAGTAATTAGGAATGAAGAAGTGACATGGCTCTTGAAGAATAGGGAGATATGTTAGCAGAAATTACTCTATACCCTGTTCACTCCTAAGCTGTCAGTGATGTGGGAGCTATGTGCTCGCCAAACCCATCAACCACCTCCCTTTCATCACCTCATCCCACTCTCCAAGTGTGGGCATGAGCAAAATTGTGATTACATGGTAAAAGATTTAAATATGACTGGTCCAACGAGCATGTAGCTTGCGCCACACCTATCCTGGCACGTCACTGGTGTACTCGTGGAAGTCAACAAAACCTGTCCCCCTCTCCCGCTACACTGGCCGGCAGCCCCGTGACAAACTGTCCTATGCGTCGATCGCTCGCCCCGACCTGCGGCGATGCTTATCTTTGAAAAGTTGACAATTGCGGAGAAAGCTTCTGGGGTTTTGTGACGGGAGAACCCAAAAGGGATGTCAGGTGGTCCCCTAGAGACGTCACTTGAAAGAAGACGTGAGAGTTGAGGGGCACTTTGACCCTTGAATTGTTTAATTTTTTTTTAATAAAAACTAGCGCATGCATCGCCCCTTTCACACACTGTTAGACCACTGCGAGTCACAGAAGTAGCAAGGAAATAGGAGACAAGACTTTTCAGCTGTGTTTTATGAATGTCGGTTGGCCAGATTAACAAATGGAGATGCAAGATGACAGCGACATACATTATGCTTTATGCGAGGATGGCAACATAGGTGCAACACAGCACAAACAAGCAAGAGCTGGTTTTTCCTGTTTGTATCTTAAAGTCATGAGGCTGTCATTAAAATGACTATAATATGGTGGAGAATGATAATTCAGGTCACCAATTGAAGCGGTAAATGTTTTATGCTTGCCAATACCCTGTAGAGTAAAATGTGAAATAGCACAGATGTCCTGTCTGCACTAACCGTGTACAACTGCAAAAGTGGTAGAACATACATTTTAGCCAGGAGTATAGGATGTCGAACGCTATGCAAAATACTGCTAAAATGAGAGATTGTTTCTGTTATCTCAATTGTGAGACATGTTGATATTTTTTATGGAAATGAGCTTGCAGTCAGTCAGTTTAGTAAGACAAGCTAAAAGAGGGGGATCGGTGGCCGAGTGAACTAGCGCACACCAGCTCGGAGCACGTGGAGCGAAAGCTCCCGCTGCAGAACCCAGGGATCCTGGGCTCAATCGCCACCCCTGCACGATTCGATCTGGATGAGCATCGTACCGGCGTGCAGTCGTATATCACTACTGCATGGTGCACGTTAAAGACCCCAGGCTTGCGGTTGTACTGCACTGTCTAAATTGCTCATCTACACCTAGGAGACTCGTCGAAACTTTGAAATGGCTGACCCACTACACGCTGTATAAATATCCACACAACCCCAGTAATTATTAAGACAAGCTAAAACTGCTGTGTGGCAGAAGCCTTTGCTGTATGTGCACCAAGCTGCAATACGGTAGGAGGAAAGCCTTGGTAGGTAGGAAAGATTGCATGTTTTATCTTTACTGAAAAATATACTGGTTGAAGTTTCCAGTTAATTAATGACATAGTTAAAATGGGGAATTTGCTGGCTGTACCATATGGTTGTGCAGGAAAATTAATTGTGTTGTTGGGATGTTAATGGACGTTAAAGACGCTAGGCTAGCAGGGGTACTGCACTGGCTACATTTCTCACCTACGGCTGAGACACCTGATGCCCACTGAGGCTGACTAACTTCTGGCTGCCTAAACACACACACACATAATTATTTTAGGGCTACAAAGTGATGTGACTGGGAAACTGTGTACAGATTGCATAACATGCCACATGAGAAATTTAGTGCAACTGAATTCTGGAGAAGGGGATCCAGCCAGGACGAGGAGGGGCGAACCAACCGGGAGCGAGCAGCTAGTGGCAAGGGTTGAACAACGGAGTCTGGCGTGTCCCGTGCAAGTCGACTCCGACGATCATCCAGACGAGTGTTTCAGCGACAACCGGACAAACTCTGTAATGACCCGAGGCCCTTGCGGGAATTCTCGGCGGCGACCCAGGGCACCTGAAGACGAGAAGCTGGAATGACAATTCACCGGCAGGAGCAATTCTTGGCAGTGACTTGAAGGAACCCGCCCGACTATCTTCACTTCTGGCAGGTGCCCGAGGCATGGCCATTTTAAGATTGGTCGGTGCCCACAACAGGTTGAATCCAGGTGCCACTGTTAGAGCACCTGGATTCGACGACCAAGCAGGTAAACAGCTGGTTCGCCGGAGCTTCGGGACGGTGACAAGACCGGTGACGAGAACCGGAAAATCAAGTTTACACAAACTGAGTGGGATTCAAGTTCATTTGCACATTTGTATTTATTTTTACCGTTCTCAAAATATACTTTCTTTAATCCTACAATGGTCCAGCCAACTCCTTTTTCATTTGATATGGTGACAAGAGGGTCATTGTTCGTGTTGAGAGACTGCTTCATGCCTGTGAAGGCCTAGGTAGGTTGAAATATTCAAACGAAGTTGCACTGTTTCAGGAGGTATGCAGTCAACCCGCATTATTCTAGAAACACATTTTGAAGTTCCAAATTTTGTGATACTTTACAAGAGCATGCCAAAGCTTTGATAAGTGTCCCTAAAGTGTGACTATCTTATATTTCGCATAAACCGTGTTAAGGTCCTTCGCAGTCTCCCGCGGTGCGGAACCCTTCCGACATGTCTCGGTAGTTGAGCGAAGTTGGCTGCTATCGTAGGCAGTTTCTCGGATGTGCGCTACTCGCGGCCGAGCACCAGTCTAAACAACTGTTTGTGTGGGACTGGTTCAGCTGGTCTGGCATTGTGGTACGTACCTTTCGAACACGACATTTCACGTTATAAATGCAAACGATCGAGTCTATCGTCTTTTCTCCAGCTAGGCTTAAAGGCTTTACTAGCTCGGCATAAAATACAAACAGTTTCGCCTCCATCAAATTGACACTGGCATTCTTGAGTACGGCGTGTTTCATTGCGCGGAGATGCTCAAGACTATAAAAACACAATGACATGAAGTAGAAACCACAAACCTTTGGAAGCGTGCGACATAAAACCCGCGCGCACATCAGCGTAAACACGTCCGTCCGCGTCGTCTCGGCCGTGCAATCGCATCTTTGGACGTTATTTAATGCTAGCGCAACGACTCTTGTTTCTAATTACAAGCATCGCGGACTATTTTAACCATTATTGCACCCCGCGAAAGTGCCTATTACAGTAAATTTGTAATTAAAACAAAACCAAAATAAAAAAGGGGCTGCTGCTGCTAAAGGGAACAGCCAATGACGTCATAGTCACGTGAACCAATAGGAGTCGACATAGTTTTGTTTTGTTTGTTTTTGTTTTTGCCTTGGCTCCGCCCCCCTGTAATGGGTGGGATTTCAAAATACGCGGCCCGGACGTGTTGCCCGGACAGCCCGGACGCACGGAGCGCGCCCGCGCAAGCGGCGACGACCCCGCTTGACGACAGCCGTTGATTGGTTGCCTGGGGAGCCGCCGTGACGTCAGCTCCCGTAGACGGGGCCCGTGCCGCGCGCCGCTCAAACCAAACCGTCAGCTCCCGTAAACGGATGCCGGAGGTGGTTACGTCACTACGGGTTCCGGCATCCGGGCTGGCCCGGGCGCCGTACTCCGGGCCTGTTTGAACCGCGCTTTATAAGCAGCCCTGTGAAGAAAACTAACCGTGACGCCTCTGAAAGTGGCCCAAAAAGATCGAAGTGCCACCTGTAAACGGCCCTAACCCGCCCGAACGTCTTTATCCGGCTCACTCGACAGCCGCCGAAGCGTATCGTCCCGCTTAAAGAAAAAAAGCGCGAATAAAACACAAAAGCCCGTAAAAGCCGCCCGTCTCCGCGTCCGCGTCTCCCCGCTGTCGGCGGCGCACACTTAAGAGAGGGAAAGGGTTCGAAACTCCTTTCCTCTCTCAAGTTCCTTTCCTCTCTCCTAAAAGTTGAAAACAAAAACAAAAAGTTTGTTGCGAGTCCTACCGCGCATGCTCAGTCCGCGCAAAAGGCGTAGCTTGGCTGGTTTGGCCCGTAATCGCGCGAAATTGCGTCGTCGTCGTTGCGTTCTTTGGCGCGCGCAAGCCGCATCGTTCAAAAAGGAAAGTTAGTTTTTCGCAAGATATCAAAGGTGTGTTGCGACGTGAATGCCACACAAGCAACTGCGAGTGCGACGGCTACAGCAGGGCCTTCGACAAGTGCAGCCAACCTACGGCTCCCCACCAAGCGACGTGGTGCGTTTACTGTGGCCGCAGCCCTGTACACCACGCAGGGATTAGTAAGTGCCGCTTTTATTTCATGCTTTTGTTCGTGTGTATGTGTGTCTGTGCGTCTGTGCGTGTCAGTCAAGCAGCACGCGTGTATACGGAACACCGTTGAGTACCCGACCGCTTCGATATGCACTTGTCCGTTGTTCCGTGTGACGCTACCGAGACATGCTGTTATTGCACTTTCGTTATAGTTTCACGTAGGCATCTTTGGTACAAACGAGTTAACAGACTAGTGTGCCTTTATGTTTACACGTCTGTCTTAGGATGGGGACATTAAAGCCCCTGGATATGTGAAAAGTGCCTACATTCTGGATGAAGGTAGTACATCGAGCGACATAAATCAATCGGTCCAATTTGCGCCACGGCGCTTTTCTTTTCCTTTTACTTTGAAGCGAGCAAAAGAGCGTCTTCCAACTCGAGCTCTTATCTTTGACTGCTACGCTACAGTAGCATTTTGTTTCATGCTATTTCTTAGGTCGTGAGTTTTAGCCGATGGTGCGTGTCATCTTAGTATGTACAGTCGATTGCCGCTTAGTGGGTGGTGGTGGCCACAGAAATGTTACCTTTTTTTTTTTTTTACGCGTGTTTTTTCTGTTTAATTGTCTTTTCGTATTCTCGTCTTTTTCTTTTTTCCCCCCATTTGGCGACGGGCTAGCAGACGCAGCTGTGTAAGGGTCTCACCCTTTCTGTCTGGCCTTGCACGCTGCCGAGTGAGTATCACAACTGCAAATAAAAATTATTATTAATATTATATCCCCAGTGAGCTCGTGCTGTCGGCATTGAGTACTGCATTAAATGGCATTACCACAGACAAAACAAAAAAACATTTTTTTTTGGTTTTTTGCTTCCCCCCCCCCCTCCAAAAGAATAAAAAGTTATTTAGGAGTCCCCCCTCACTTCTTGTTTTTCTCTTTCTACGGTGCATAATTTTTATTTACTTTTTTTTTTTCTAAGGGGGTATTGCCATGATTTCACACTCGGCTGTCAATGTCAAGTTTGTCGCACAGCTTTTTAAACAAAGTCGAGAAAACATGTCACAGGTGGCTTTGAATCGCCCCACACTATTTACAACCATGTTTATTTCTGCAGCTATTACTGGTCAAGACAAAGAAAGACGGTGCTAGAACACCCATTCATTTGTGCCTTTTTGATAATATTGTAGGCTTGGAAATTTAAACAAATGTTTAATGCCAGCTGCTGTCTAGGAAGCGAATACTGCCAGTCAAGAGATTTGATGTGCTTGTGTGATGCCAGATTTACACCAGTTCCATAATTTGAAGTTATGAAAGTGCCTGTTTTGCTGCCATATAGGTAAAAAGACCACGCGAGGACAGCATAATTGTAGACATTGACATCATGTATGACTATACAACATCAACAATAACATTTCTGACTTCATGCGGCTTGATCATTTGCTCTGTTTGCAGGTATATTTGAAGGCAAGTCACGCAATTTGTCTGACGTCATGCAAGGGTCGACTTTGCAAGGTGCCAGCATCAGCGCCTCTGAGGTCATGAACACCTGCACCGCTGCTGAAATGCTCCTTGGTGAGTGCCAACATACATATGTTGTAGTTAGCAGGGTTGTTTTTTAATAATTGAATAAGATTCTTGTTCATGTTGTTAACAAGTCAATAAGGGAACACCTGTTGCCTTAATGACATGGGCAGGAGTCCCTTGATTGTACTGTTAACTTCAGCTGTTGAACAACCAAACCATGAGTGTACATTAATTCATAAACAGCATTGGCACAGTGCACACATTCGTTAAACATAAAAAATTATTAACACTGCTGGATAGCAATGGAACCTCTCTTAACAGGCTCTTCGGGACAGCCAGTAAAGGGCCTTCATCTTGCACTTATAGTTGTGGTGGAAATAAAAAGGGACTAAAATGTGAAGATGGGCTAGTTCATAAGTTTACAGGTTCCTGCGCAAAGAATTCCTGGACCGAGAAGGCATGAAACATTCGTTTATTCTTATCCAGCTTGCCTGTACCCCTGCATTAATTGTATAAGCATCATAACATTAATGTAGGCCTCACCCTTGTCGGTGGTAAGACAGGTGGCAGTTGTTAAAATCCGTTTGTTCCACTGACATCTTACGGCTCCACTGGAAATGGAGAGGTCCCTGGTTCGAAACTAGGACCAAGCGGATTTTTTCAGCCGTGCACCAGTCGCCTAGCTGCTGTTGGAGATTTTTCATTTGCTCATTGTCCACTCGTTCCCCTTCTCCAGGGATAATTTATCGTTTATTCTTATCCAGCTCGCCTGCACCGCTGCATTAATTGCACTGGCATGGAACATTCAACACTGCACGAGTTACGTCTGAAAGTTTATTTTTATAAAAGCCGCGTTTTTATGGCGATAAGCACGAATTTTCAACAGAAGTTAGTAAAAACACCACCAAAACTCCGACATGTCTGGAACATTATTATTCTCACTGTCATTTAGCAGTCATCTATGGTTCCACTTAACCAAGATCTAAAAAAGCAAATTTTCGTGCAGAATACTTGTTTCGCAAGCATCATTGAAGAAAGCTAGAAGGCATTTAGTGTAAATAATATGCTTTCAATTCAGTTGAAGGCCACTGGAACTCGCGATACGCACGTGAGGGGTTCATAATGAGTGCAATTAGAGCAGTTATGATACTCGAGTTATATACTTAAGAGCCATTGGTCTCAGGCGGGCACGTAGCCGGGGGGGGGGGGGGGGGGGTGCCATGGGGCCTGGCCCCCCAAAACCTTCCATTTTGCTGGGACCTCCTCTCCCCCCTCCTCCTCATACAGCATTTTGTCATGGGCGCCCCCCCTCCCCTCCCCCCGAAACAGAATCCTGGCTACGTGCCTGGTCTCAGGCTTGGCCAGTTTGCTGACATGTTTAACAATGCTGTTTCTGTTTTGTGCCTCAGTGAACAATGATGAAGATCATCCAGTGGAAACAACCAATGGTGACGGTAACATGAAAGTCACTCTGAGCCCAAGTGACACTGCAAACACTGAAGCCGCTCAGACCCGAAGTGACACTGCAGACGATACCAGGATTCCAGCCAGCCTGGAGGGTCAGCATGTATGCCCTCAGTGTAACTTTTTTTGTGAAGCTTACACCTCATTTGCTGAACACGTGATGACTTTTCATCGTGGCACTGGGAGTGTCTTTGTGTGTAGTAAGTGCACCGGCACATTTGGATTTTTGAAGCATTACAAAGGAACACTTCAAGATATGCAAGAAGAAAACTTCAGAGGCCAGATTCACGAAACGATCTTACGCAAAAAATATGCGTAAGACAAAACTTAAGAACAAATTCGTATTCACGAAACGAAATTTTCGTAAGTTTTGCGCGGGTTACGACGAAATCCTACGACAGCTCCGAAGCTGTCTTACGCACTTCTTACGATCAAATCAGCATGGCCGACAGCGTCGCGGCTGGTCGCGGTCGCGACGACCAACGGACGTTTATTTTTCTACGTGCGCTTCTCACGCGTCCCGACTTCAAGCAGCAAGAAAAAAGTACTTGAAACAGACCACGACGAACAAGAACGCTGGATCCACAAACACCCGGGAAAAGCTGACCAAGTGAGCTCGGCAGATAGGCCTTGCAGGCACTCTCGGCGCAGCGGTGCTCTGACGGTCCTTGGCCAAGACCGTCTGCCCACGACCGGCTGGCGTGCTGAATGGAATATGCCCGCGCGACCCTTGTGAACCCTTCCCGTATCGCTGACCTCAATTTTAGATTAAGAGGTCAATCTCTTCCTCTTGTCATCTCCTAGTTTTCCGAGGCAGCGGTGACGAACGCTGTCGTCGAAAAGGGACTCTCATCGATTCTATCTCTTTGTTTTGTGTGATATAGAGCTCAAATAAACGACGTATGGATTACCTTCGCCACACGGTATGTGCACTTTGTTATTAGTATTCCATTTCGCGGTCCAACAGCGCGAATCCAGCACTTCGATCAAACGCGCGCGTTCGCTCCGAGTGTGAACTGGTATTACGTGGCTCTTGCTGACACTCTCGTAGTTCAAACGTATCTTTTTTAACGTCGGCTCGCTCCTGCATCTCAGAGGCCGCAAAAAAACGCCGCGGCAATTTGTTTCCATCTACGTCGCTTTGCAAACGACTGACACGGGCCGCCTTTTACCAACGATGACAGCTGTGTTGACTTCGTAGCGATCGAGTTCGTCGCAGTCAACGGAGGCGGTTACGCATCCCGGCCTCAGCATTCGGGCGCGTTTAAATCGTGTTAGCGTCGACATATCACTGCACGGACACGGACCCCAGACAAGCGGTGGCAGGAAGGGCGGAAGGCCGCCTGTGTTTGTTATTAAAAAATCCACGTGCTCCGAACGGCTCCGAATCATGCCGAGCTCTCCGATTGGTTGTTCGTGCTGCCGAAGACGCGTCGCCATAGCAACAGCACCGGTATGTTCTAGTTTCTCCGTACGAGAACGCCGCATTCCTCCTCTCACTTAAGAACGCGTTCGTGAATACCGATTTCTCATCTTCTTACGATGTTCTTAACTTACGAACTTCTTAGCTAAGTTGTCGTAAACTAAGAAGCTCTTCGTGAATCTGGCCTCGGGTTTCTCGAGTGCTAGCCAGAGCAACGAAATGGACGATGGAAATCTTGTAGAACTTAGTTGTCCTGAAGGGCAGGATGCCACACAAGGTTCTACTGTAGTTGATAGGCTGTCAAGTCTGCAGGTGCCTGGAAGGATAGCACAGGTGTCACAAGACAGTCATTGACATTGTTGTTGAGGAAGTTCATGAAATGTTTGCGATAGCTGGAGTGCCTATAAACATTGAACACATAAAAACTGACCACCTTCGAAAGCAGGACTATCAAACTGCAGGTGTCTTTGTGCCTCCTACTCAAGTGAAGCTCCTAGGGAATGCAAAAGCCTGTATTATGAAGCTATCGCATCTTCAAGACCTTCCGAGTCATCCAGAGATTGTTGCCTATGTGAGAAATCCTTGCAGACCTCAAAATGATTTTGTCTTTGGGGATTTTCGGGATGGAGCATGGTTTCGATCGCATCCCATTTTTGAAAAGCATAAAAAAAATATCATGTTACTGAATTTATACTACGATGATATTGAACTTGCAAACCCTATTGGCACAAGGAGAGGTAACACAGGTAAACTTGGTGTTTTTTTATGATCCGTGGACAACGGGCCGCTTGAATCTGGGCCTCATAAAAACGGGCCGCATAAGTTGAGACACCTAAACGAACTGCTTGTAAGCGGCGAAATTTTGACCCGCTTTCCTGCTTATATGCGTGCATTTTAGCCAGTATTTAACTAAGAGTGCAGGGAGTAGTTGCTCCCTGCGGCGGCAGCTTGTAGGGGTCGCTGTAACCCTACCGCTCCTACAGCGCTTTAATTCCTTCGGAGAGGCACCTCCTCTTCACCGTGTTGTCCTCTTTGCTCCGGGCTTGAGTTGGACAAGTTTCTAGAGTAATTAGACCCACAGGTCATGAGGCCGGCTGCCATTAGGGACTTCTGCAGAGCACGTCTTTCTGTTCGTATCCTTAAAGACAGGTTTGTATAGACAAACATTTAATTATTGTAAGCCGAAACCTATTTCAGTTGGCTCACTACAGTTATTTCAAGCAAGTATAATTTCACACATTTTCTATCGCAGTGGTCGGGGAACAGTTGTTCAGGATGGCTCAGACGGCGTTGGGCATGGTTGTGTGGTCGCACCCCTACGTGGCAAAAGAAGTCCCATTGCTCCTCGGCGAGAGTGAAGGTCACAAGGAAACCGCTCTCTAGCCCGGTCATGGAAGAACATGGCAGGGCAGCACTGAGCATCTCGCTGCGAGGACTCCGAAGAACGAAAGAGAAGCGCGAGGAAACTTCACGAGTTGTGATTCTGGTTCGGCTTGCTAAACCAGCGTCTCAGCTGACACTGAGTGAAAGAAAGCACTGCAAAGGGTTGGGCGCGCGACTGTCTTGAGAAGCGGCTTGAGTGCCACTCAGCTCGAGCGCTGGCTTTGGCATTGCTTTCTTTCCCACAGTCTCAGCTGAGTCGCTGTTTCTAGCAAGTCGGACCTGGCTGCTTATAATTAGTTGCAAAGTACAAGAGTCATGGTTGGTGTAAAGCACAAAGTGGAAGCTTGGAGTCGTTGCATTATTAAACCAACACCATGAAAGTTGATCGTCTGACATTGTTCTTATTTGAATAAATGAAATAAAAATTAATCCAAAGAAAGACGACCTAGTGAGGGTTTCGCACATGTGCAACGCTTTTGATAGAGCACTTCATAGAAAAGACCCGTTTCCAGAGCCTCAGATTTGAGTCACGATGACTGGCTGTTTGTTGCCTTACTATGAGGACCAGTCAGTGCGGTTTGCACGTAACACTCTCCGTAAGTTGTCTATGAGCAGAATAACGGTAAAACTAAAAATCTCAAATCTCTGCACGATGGCGAACAAAACAGAACCAGGGCGGTTGGAAAGCTGGAACCTTAAAAAAAAAATGTCTGTTAAAAATCTTGGAGTGGAGGAAAAAAAATTCTCCTCTGTCGTCACCATAATATGAAGTTCAATATTTGCACCTTTTGTGGTGTCGGAACATGGCGGACAGCATTGAATAGCTTATTTGTAGGCACTAGGCATTTTCGAGAACTTGCTCGTGGCCCTTGTGACGCACTTCTCGTTTTTTTTTTTTTTTTTCCTTGCAAGATTAACTGTGACTTACTGCAAGAACGAGGAAGTAGCGCGAGGAAATATTTGAGAAAAGAATCCTCTGTGTCAGGGGCAGAATCAGCGCCACTTTGCCTGAACTTCTCAACCTCGAATTTCAGCCATCTTTCAAAAGATGGCGCAAGTGCGCGTCGTCTGCTAAATAATAGGTCCTTTTTACTATTTAGGGCAATTAGTGTGCTTTCAGAAAATTACAATCAGGGAACGTGATTTTATTTAGAACGACAAAAGAACTAATTAAAGAATCGTTGCTTAAATAGCTGCCCTCTTCTTTGAAACCGGTTTCTTGCGTACAGAGTCGAGCTTCAAAATAGTCCCATGATTTAAACATACTTTAAACAAATCTGAATATGAATACGAAAAAAATCACGCTTCTAGTGAACCAGCTCAGTTCCTCTAGCATACAGTTAAGAAACAATTAGGTCAGATGCCTGAACGCTGTCTGAGAAAACCAAGAACGCGTTAAGAGAATTCTTAGAAATTTGATCACAATCAAGTTGTGTTTACAAGAAAACGGCTGGCGTTGCACTTGTAATATTTTGTATTCTGAGTTCCTATGTTTACCACAAGCGTGCCCTTAAAGGGATACTGAACCAAGGAATTTAGTGTCCATAATAAGTGGAGCACGTTCTTTCCACGAGCCAGCACCCGCCGGTGTGCGCGAGCACACGCAACAAAAATGACGTCAAAGACCTCCATTCGCGGTTAAGATGACAGTGAAATGTATGGGCTTCGGGCCAAAGGAGAATAAAGACAAGTTTTTCATCTACACAGTGGTGTCTGGTGTAAAAAGTAAGCGATTAATTGGTCTAACAAGCACGTAGCTTTCACTTGTAGAGATGAAAAGCCTGTGTTTATTCTCCTTTGGCCCGAAGCCGATGCATTTCACTATCCTCTTAAGCGCGAATCAACGTTATTAGATTAACTCAGTTACGGAACTGTTCATAGACGCTGCATGCACGAACAGTACCCCCCCTCACTCACCACGACTCGCCCAGAATCGCTCGACGCGCCGCCGGACGGCTGCTTTGGTAACTGAATCGGGATACGTTCGTTTCAACGTCACTATAAAACGTAAAAACCAACGAAAAAAACTCTTTTTGTAGTAACTTTTATTGGAGATTAGTACCAAATGGGGGCGGGTGATGTTTTCTAAAATTTTTAGTTTTCAAGGTTTTGCAGCACAATTAATATTGTTTTTATACAACCATGCCTCAGCGGGGATTTCAGGTAGCGCGTCCCGACCTAGGCGCATTTTAACTGTGGGTATATTTCGCGGCGCGACCGCTAGGGAGACGAGGGTGGAACCCCTGTAAAGGTCGGTTCTCACATGCAGCGAAGCGCTGATGTAGCGCTCCTCACGTGCCGTCAGCTACTTATCGTCTGCCATGAGCAACAGTTTTGACGGTGCGATACAAAGCTGGTGAACGCTCCCGTCAGCACGCGCTTAGCGCGAGATAAGCGCTACGCTTGTAGCGCTCCGCTGCATGTGTGAACAGGCCTTAACCCGATTGAAGCCAAAAATAGATGTCACGTGCAGTTCCTAGAGTGACTGCTGCGGGAGAAATGGCGGCGTTGTGATCGCCATTTGGCGCTTCAGCAGAATGCACAGTTATGAAACGAAAATATAGATGGCGCTTCGAACGACTCTAGGCGGATTGAGGTGAGTGATGGGGGGTACCCCCCTCCGCGGGAGTTCCACAACTGAGGTAATCTATACTTCGTTTCACCTTATGTGCGAGCGAAGGCAAAGCTGGAAGCGCGAGCACAAAAGCTCCAGGCGTTCAGGCTTTGCTCGAGCGCGCGAGCTGGGGAGAAACGCAAAAAGCGCTGGTCTCGCGCTTCTAGCTTTGGCTTCGCTCGCAGATAATGTGAAACGAAGTATAATAACGTTGGCGCGAATGGAGGCCTTTGACGTCATTTTGTTGCGGGTGCTCGCGCACACCGGCGGCTGCTGGCTCGTGGAAAGAACGCGCGCCACTTATTATGGACACTAAATTCTTTGGTTCAGTATCCCTTTAAATGTCGTTGCTGCGTTATGATGTGAAACAGAGTTACGAGACTTCAAAATCGCATAAAAACAGGCTCTTTTTGAATAAATATTAAAAAATGTGAGCGTGCTAATTAAGAAAAAGACGTATACACGGAACTAGATGAGTCCTTCTTCTATTCGATAGAAAAATAAGAACGCGTCTTGGATGCATTACAAGTCTAGAAACTTGGAATGCATAGAGGTATGTCTGTGAAAGTATCAAAACTTGCACTTTTTGTTTTCTTATTGTGTGTTAAGTTTTGAAAAATGCGCATCATATTTTGCACTAAAAGAGTGATGATGTATTGACGATTTATTTGCAAAAAGAACGAAATACGTAACACGCGCACAGACGCGACATTTGCACAGCAAACAGGGGCGTTAGCAGAGCTGCCACCGGTATTATAGTTGGGGCCGTGAGACCGCCGCCTTAATGTCACAACTCGGACTGCGTTTTTTAACCTAAACTTATGTTTCGGCATCGTCATTCGCTAAGCTGCCTCCGTAAGTTGCGGTGACTGACTCTTCGAGTGTTGTGCGGGAAAGTAGACGCATGGACTTTTGTTAGGGTGTGCCACAGCTCTGTGCGACAGTGTTGGATACAAGGGCTACATCTTGGAGGTGCGGCTGATACAGGTGGCGGCTACCACTTACTGACTATGAGTGGTGTGTAGGCGACATTTGCGATGACTGTTTCGAAACCTTCATGCGGTCTATAAAGTCCATTGATGAGACGCTTCTGTGAGACGCTATTTGCTAGCGGTTTTGATGGCGGCAAAAATAAAGTGTATGTAAGCTATGTGCCTGTCCCGGGTGCGTTTCTTTGGGGTCCAGGTGATAAGGTGTCTGGAGTGCTGAATTGTCGGGGTGCGTGGTGGCGTAAGTGTGGACCGTCCCGCGTGCGTGTACGGCTGCTGCATGCGCCGCAGCATTACCTCCGTCAAGCCCTGTATGTCCTGGGGTCCAGCGTATGTTTACCCTGATTTAGAATTCTTGAAGAATCTGCAGTCTTTTTCTAATTTGATTCGCTGCGGCGTTTTTCGTGGTGGAGGACGATAGTTCCTGCACCTCTGTGAAAGAGTCTGTAAAGAGGCGATATTCGTGTTGGAGGGTCGCGGCTCTGTCAGTGAAGTAATGTGCTGTACGTCCTCGGGTGCTCCCCAAAGGGCGAGGAGTTCCGCATCGAGCACACTGCCCTGTGGGAGAGCGCATGAGTGTTGCAGTCCTTGCATGCGGAGGTCTGTACGCAGACCCAGGCTATGCTTATTCTGTTGTTTCTTGCCGTTTCATTCGCATATAGGTTGATAACGTTGTCCGCAGAGGCTGGGCTGATGCCTATAGCCTCTGCGGTCAATATGAGCATAGGGTCCCTAGCAAAAATAACGGTTTGAAATCAGTCCGGAAAGTAAAATCCGGACTAATATCAAACCGGAGTCAAACCGAAGGGGAGGCTTCCGGTTTGCACAAAGCGTGAAGTTTCGAATCCGGTTAAAAGTCAAACTGGAGGAATCCCGGACAGGCAAATTTCGGTTCGCAGAAACCGTGATTTTCCTAATCCGGTTCGCTGAAACCGTGATTTTCCTAATCCGGGTCAAAGTCAAATTGGAGGAATTCCGGACAGACGAATTCCGGTTCACACAAACTGTGATTTTCCTAATTGGTTAAAAGTCATAGTGAAAGCAATCCGGACACACAAACTCCGGTTCGCGCAAACCGTGACTTTGGGATTCCGGTTAAAACTACAATTGAAGGAATTCCATACACACAAAGGCAAATTGGACGATTCAAAGGTTCAAAGGCAAATTGGATGAAGTCTAGACTGAAAATATCCGCTTTGCACAAATCATACTTTGCCATATCTTGTTCAAAAGAAAATCGGATCAGCCGTCTGATGCCGAAGACTTTCACGCGTACGGTTGAAACATCAAGTTTCAAACAATCCATCCGGATCCCGTAAGGGCTGCATCGATTAGAACTCAGAGCGCCGAAGACAACGAGCTGATACGCGGCGCCAAAAAGGCGACATCACGGTGATTTTTGCGCATGTCATTGCCATCTAATTCCATCTAGCTTTTTCTATGCACTCTGCAATACTTGTTCATTATTATGCTTAAACTGCGTTTTGTTCTTTTTTAATTATTTTTTAAAATATATTCCTGATAACTGTCAAATAACCTTTTTTATATAATTTTCACCACATAAAACAAACAAAAACAAAAACTAACTCGATGCCACAGCAAGATGTACGCACAATCGGAAAGTGTCATTTCACTATCTTTGATAGCTTTCCTGCGGTCTCCTTGTATAATGCCATCATGCTCAACATTTTATTATGGTGCACATGCATGCAATTTCAAGGGCTTTCATCAATATAGGTATGTAATGTGAGTGTCCTCGCCAACACACTTGCTGTAGTAGAGTCAATAATAGTCGTGGTTTTTGTTACAATATAAAATTCTTCTCCAAATTATGCTACACGGCCTTTTTGTTAAAGACCTTGCACCAAATTATGCTCTTAAAACAAAAACAAAAAGTTGCTGGCCGGCATCGCTATTTTGCTGTCTTTGATGGCCAGTATTTACATGGAAGTTCAGTGACTGGCTGGTATCGGCGCTTTGCTGTTCAGGCTGGCGAGCCCCGTCATGGAAGTTGCGTTTACTGACCGGCATCGTTTTATTTTTTTGCCTTTTTCACTATGTAGTCAAGTCATTGAAGTTCTGACGAACTGCGGCAATTCATGAATAGCGAGTGGAAATGTTTGCGTTGATCAATCCTTCGTAAATGACTGCCGTGGCTGCCGCATTTGATCCCAGCATGTCAAGGCTGACGCGTTTTATCGCGAAAACGCGAGAAAAAACAGTGCGGTGAAGAAAATTTGCAGTCCAGGATTTGAGAATCTGACCACCTACGCCACGAAAAATAATTTTTGCAACGCCAAACAATACTTCTTTCAGGAAGTTAGTTTATTCCGGTGGTATACGCACAACTTTGGCTCTGATAAAAAATAAAAACGCTATAGCGAAGCCTAAAAATAAAAAAAAATAAAAAAACACGTGGTATGATTGAGCATGTGCCTTGAGTTACAAAAACAATAATAAACATTACTTTCCAGAAACTAGAAAAGTAAGAGATGTGTTTATTGCTTATGACACTACGAGAGTGTGAAATTGATTGTGAAAATGTGCCATTTCAGGCAGGAATCGATTCTTTTCTGTGTTAGTTACGATCATACAACAGAAATATTTCAAATGTTCATATAGCCAAACAATATCTGTCTCTTTGAAAGCTTATGTTATACGACATACCGTACCAGAGGAACGCGAACATAAAAACTTTTTTTAACGCAAAAAAGCGAGAAGCAGCAATGCGTTGTGGATGTTCACACTGCCCTTGACGCTATGAAAAATAAATATTCCAACGCCGAACGATACCATTTCTGAAAGCTAGTTTAATTATCTGCGCTGTACTTGGATCTCAGGAATAAAAACGTGTATAGGCCTAATAAAAAAGTAAAACTGACACGGCATGCGGGGGATAGCACTGATCTGCCAGAATAAAAATTAAATACAACTTTCCGGAAGTCCGAAAATTCAGAGATGTGCTTAATACATAGTCTTTGAGCTTAGCTAAATTCTGTCTTAAAATGGCGGTATTTTTGTTTCAATAGTGAGCGAAAATGACCGATTTCAGAAAAACGTTGCCTGCATCACTGTCAGTTTACCACTTACACATTTTCCCATTTTGCTCGCAATATGCTCATTAATATAATTAAATTGTTTTCTTCATTGACAGGACTTACGCTGTTGGCCTACTACACTGACCCACATATTAGCACGGATTGGGTGAACTATCCCGGCAAAACAATAGGGCCACGGTTTGTGCATTGCAACAATTGAAACTTGGGCTCGCACTTCTTATTTTCACCTTCTGCGTGATTGTTACCCTGAAGCACGGTGCCGACGACTGCAAAAACTAGAAAATATTTAAAATAATAAAAACTAATTCAAAAAGGTGAGAAAATGTTTAAAATAATAAAAATTAAAAAAAGGTGAGAAAATATTAAAAATAATAAAAACTAATTCAAAAAGGTGAGAAAAATATTTAAAATAATAAAAACTAAACCGAAAAGCATAAGTAAAAAACATAAGTAAAAAGCCCTTACAAGTCATCCCTCTCCCTTACTGCTATCCTTAAGATAGAAATTGGAGCTTTTTGGTCGACAGCACTATAGAAGGACTACTTGCACACTTGTTCTTCAGATGCTCTATTCTTTGCGCTTCCATTATTTCTCTTGTCAATGGTTCTCGACTCTTAGCTATTACGGAACAATTTTCAAATGTGCTACACAACCACAATCCGGACAGTGGGTTTCCAAATTTCCAGTGGCGACTCGGTGGGTGTTATAAAAATGCTCCTTTAAACGATCATTCAAACACCTGCCAGTCTGGTCTACATAAGTAGCGTAGTAAGGAGTATGTAGGACAGACTGGCAGGTGTTTGAATGATTGTTTAAGGGAGCATTTTTATAATACCCACCGAGTCGTCGCTGGACATTTGAGAATCTACTGCCAGGATTGTGGGTGCGTATGACATTTTGAAAATTGTTCCGTAATAGGAAGGATTTGAGAAACACTGACAAGAAAAATAATGAAACCGCTAAGATTAGGGCATCTGAAGGACAAGTGTGTAAGTAGTCCTTCTATAGCGCTGTCGACCAAAGGGCTCCACTTTCTATCTAAACGATAGTGGTGAGGGAGAGGGTTGAATTGTAAGGGTTTACTTTTTTCGTTTTTTTCTTTAGTCGTTTCCTTTTCTTTTGTCTTTTCTTTCGCTTTTTTTCTTGTATTTTGTGCTATTTATTCTGCTTATCACGTTCTGGAAATTCAATCCAGACGTTGAAGTGAAGATTGAAGTAGTCGAATACACAAGAGTTATAAATTCAGCGCGTGTGCTTGTCTTTCTGGGTATCTGGTGTGTGATTGTTTTCCCGCACTGTCACCGTAAATATACAAAAAGTGAATAATGACATTAGCATACTTGCGGTGCCAAACCCTGTCAAACTTGTTCCGAACTCTGATCTCCATGAGATCACAATGCCATCGTTTCTTGTAGTGGCGCGGCAGACTCTATACTTGTTTTGCTTCAGTCTTTGTAAGGGAGACGCTGTAATCTGATTCTACTCATCTATGGTGTACTAGATAGCACCATATTTGCAGAGCTAGTCTTCGGTTTTTGTAGTTCCATCGAAGTATATTTCAGCTTTTAAGTCATTTGTTATTTGGCATGTAAATTTACAAGCTTATCTAGATTGAAGGCAGCAAATATCTTACCAGCACTCATGGTATGCGTTTCAAGTATATAGCATTAACATAATTGACCCAACCTCAGATTTTTATTTGTCAGTGCTTCTAGCGAGTTGTGCATTCTAGGATTGCTTTTGTTTGTTTCTTTCACATAATCTACAGCACATTTTTCACCTTTCTACTCAGTGCAGCCCTTGCCGAACAGAAGCTAGCTCGACTAGGCCGAGGATAGGTCCATGGCAGTCTGCAAAGTTTGTTGATGGTAAGCTGCCTTGTATATACAGCTGTGTAAGAGCAGCTTGTCCTGGCCCGGTTTGCGCATCTTGCGGCTGCGGCCAAGAGGGATTTTTCTGTCACGTGACCAGCTCCTTGGGGACAATGAAGTACCTAGCGTCCCTGCCTAATGGTGGAGAAATCTGTATCGCTTCAAGCACAAAAGCTTAATTTCGCTCGCAGAAACTGACTGCAGGAACTTTCAACTGGAGTCCAATTGACCGCCCCTTTATACTGTAGGAGCGGCAGGTAAAGTTCCGGCCAGGGAGGGTAAATATGAGCCAAAATAAAAAAAAAAACATGCAAGATAAAAGCGGTTGCAGTACATTTATATACCTGCGCCAGCGCCGGCGGCTCGCGCGTTCTGTTGTGGTCGAGAGGTTAGAGCGTCAGTACTTGTCGTCGCGGCGGGAAAGTTCCGGGTTCAAATCGCGCTAGGAACTTTTTTTTTGCGTAATTATGCGCATGTCTCACTTTTTAATTCTGATCCTTTTTACGAATCATCCACTTGCACTACTACGCCTTACACTGTTTTTACTGTTAGTCCCGCCTGTTCAATTGAAACACCGGGAAGAAAAAAAAAGTCAAGGCAAGTTAACGCGTTAATTCAATCGTTTCATAATGTTCATTAAAAGGAAACCAAGGTAACAACATCGGTATGGCTTTTACACCAACGAAGCCGAAACAAGCATCCTTTCCCCAGCAACTACAATTTTATGTGTTTTTAAATATACAACGATCTTGCTATGACTCCTTTCAATAACAGTAAACGCCTATTTAGTACTAATAAAAACTGCAGTTGTGACAATTAAAAAAACAAAACAAAAAAATTCCACAAAATAAGCAAAAAGAAAAAAAAAGACTAGCAGCTCTGGATGTATTGATTCAGCGAAATCCTACAGGCAAGGCAGCAAGTCAAACGTCTGAGAAAGTAGTAAAACCGAAATAAAAGAGATCATACTTTTACTTGCATGGAATGTGATAAAAGGTATATTTTTACTCTTTACATTTTGCTGTGGCAATTGTTTTGTAATATTTAACACATTACTTGTTGAATTTTAGTTAAAATCGCAGACGATCGCAACCGAATTCAAAAATGAATCAGGGGTCGACATCGCAAACCATCTCTCTAACGCAAACACCTAAAATTACTTTGGATCAACAAATGGAATTAATTAGAGCAGTTGGAAAACGGAAACAACAAATTCTAGAGAAATTCAGCAGCACAGTTACCTGGCGAACGAAGAGACGGGCATGGGAAGATATTGTCAACTTTCCGCGGAGTGTGCGGCAGATGCAGGAGGCGTGGCGGAAATTGGTAAAGAAAGCCAGAGACATGTATGCGCTCTTCCGAGGTCATGAACAACGAACTGGTGAGTCAAAACTACCCGCCCAATGATTTTATAGAGCTCATAGGGCCTTGTCTACATTCTTAGTGGGAGTGCGGTCAAATACAAAAAAAGAGAGAGTTTCTGGCGTGATTTGAACCCGGGACTTTCACGCCACGATAAGTACCGACGCTCTAACCTCTCGACCACAACAGAAGGCGCGAGACGCCGGCGCTGGCGGAGGTATATAAACATACTGCAACCGCTTTTATCTTCCGTGGTTTTTTCTTTATTTTGGCTCACATTTACCCTCCCTGGCCGGAACTTTACCTGCCGCTCCTACAGTATAAAGGGGCGGTCAATTGGACTCCAGTTGAAAGTTCCTGCAGTCAGTTTCTGCGAGCGAAATTATGCTTTTGTGCTTGAAGCGATACGGATTTCTCCGCCATTAGGCAGGGACGCTAGGTACTTCGTTGTCCCCAAGGAGCTGGTCACGTGGCAGAAAAATCCCTCTTGGCCGCAGCCGCAGCCGCGGCCGCAAGATGAGCTAACCGGCCCTGGTGACAATTTGAAATGCATTTTTATGTTTTAGAAAGTGAAATTTGCATGGGCATACTTGCAATGTGAAACGTTACCAAGCCTGTTCTGAACTTTCATCTTCTTGAGATTTCAATACAGCCGTTTGTGCTGCGCACACACTGGCTACTTCGGCCAGGTAGAGACTTGATCTATATGAAGGTAAACAGGTGAGTATCAACTGCTCAGTGCTGTCCGTTGTGACGTTCTCTCCTTATCAGACGACTTACCACACTTGTTTGGCAAGGCATTTGAAAAGGAGAGCAAGTCAGCTGCTGCATGATGCTCCCAGTACTGGGCAGTCGACGATTGCTTATTCACCTTCGTATAGATCACGACTGTACTTCAAGCTCGGCAAGTGCGACACTTATCTGATTCAGCCTAGCAGTGGTGTGCTGAGCGGTATCTGTAGAGCTAGTTGACTTGTGTACACACAGTGGCTGTGTGGTATAAAACACACCAATTGGAAACTTTAATGCAATCATGTGTAGTCCCATTGATGCTATGATTATAATTACACACCGTTTTATAGCGCGAAAAAAAAAACACGCGATGTAATCGGTTTTTTAGACTGCCTTTGCGACCTTCAAGCTTGTCTTTGTACGTTCTCCGTGGTGAAATGCCCTCTATAAGCAAACTTTAGAGAATCCTTGAGCTATATGCTGCAAGTAGTGAAAGCAGTTGTCCGGCCGCATTCTCCCCTCTTCTGTATACTGTGCGAACGCAGACGGACGCGCACTTTGGATGCTTTGAACTTAAAGGCCCCACATAAAGCACACGGCTTAATAAGCATAAATTATTGTGAAGTGTTCACGGATTTGGCTTTTAAATGTCATGCACATAGGAAGCACAATAGTGGTGTAAAGTGCACCGAAATTTTAATGGTGCATTTTAAGGTTATACAGGGTACATTCAGCGAAATGCGGGCCAAATCGTTTGTGCCAAAACTATACATCCCACAAAAAAAAAGTCGTGTTGTTTTGGTCCTGGGTCAGGAGCCTATGTAGAAAAGTTATTACAAAACAATGTAGTTAATAATGTGTATGTGTGCTGATTATTGTCTTTTTTGTTCCAATTACAGCATACACGGATGGTATCTCCAAGGAGAAGGGGTGGGATTATGTAGAGAACCTAGTGCTTCTTTCTATGGGTACGAAGCTTTCCGAAGTAAGGTCAGAATGCAAAAAGCACCACCAAGTTCCGCCTGGTCCTGAGCAGCCACAATAATGAACACAGAATTCAGAAGAATAGTAATACGAAAGACTGACGCAGGCAGCCACGCTTTTTGAGTTCGCAATGACATTTGATTATGATCACAAATATTCCTGCTTTGCTCAAGGTCGCCTAGTTTACACACCATATTGGTGATCTTTAGTGCAGCGGGAATATTTTTGACCAGAATTAAACATTCTTGTTAATTCACCAAATGTGGCTGTCTGTGTAAGTCCTTCGTGTGCTTATTCTTTTTGCTTGTGTGTTCATTATTTAATTTTTTCTCATGATTTAGTCCTTCGTGTTTTTGTTTTCCTTACTTATGTGGTAATTTTTTTCCTTTTTCAAGGGTTTAGTTAAAGATATGATGCCCTCTTCATTTTCTAGTCCGGGAAACAGAGGTGACCTCGTCGTGTTCAAGGAGCAGTAATGACCTTTTCATCTTGTATTGCCTCCGGCGAACAATTGTGTCTGTGTGTGTGTGTGTGCAATGTACATGGTCACAAGGGATGATTTGGGAACCGAACGGAAAAACAAGGCCAGCGAGGAGCGACTGGGGGACTTTGAACATCGCACGGTGCAAGGAAGGACTTCAACGACGAGGCTAGCAAGCAAGCCCATGTCAAAACTGCTGTGCTCGACCAGAGAGGTGAATCAGGACTGTGACTCTGTGAGTGAGAATCAACGACTTTGGAACTTTCGTGTAGTTTACAGCTTAATTGTCGCCTCCCGTTTGTTTTATTTTAATAGGTGTCCGTGTGCTGTTACATTTTTAATTTTAATGGTTGTGTGATATTACAGTTTTGTTTCTTATCATTTTTTTTATAGGAAAAGTGCTAGTTTGGAGTTTTGGCGCTTTTATGTATAAAGCTTTTTTGCAAACCATATTCCCTGTCTGCTCCCTCGACAACCAATCCCACCAAAGGGCTGCGACTTTCCAATGTCGAATGATATGTTAAAATGTTTTCTAACTAGTGATTCCCTGAATTCTATCTTTGTAGCATACATATTTGTCGGAATGACAAATTCCGAACCAGGCCAATAAAGATTGGCCTGTGGCATATTCTGTAGATTATCTACGTAAATACACGTTTGGCGGTGTGGGATAGCAGTAAATTGTATATTGTGGATATTCGTAAGTAGGTATGTCACTCTAATAAACTATTTCTATTATTTTCCGGTGTTGTCTGATACGGTTTAATATATGGTTAGACCCACTCCGGTGAAGATCTACGGATTGGCCAGATACAGTTCAGCTTCTGCTTCAACCAATTGCGGTTGGGTTTCCGGACTGGTTATTTCTGGTTCATTTAATGGTTTCTAGAAATCCGGTTTGCGGGATTTCTAGAAACCGGCAAACCGGGGCTCATATGACGGATTGAAATTCCGGATCCCAACAAACCGGAAATCCGGTTTGTCGGGATCCGGAAAATTGGATCCGGAAACCGGCAAACCGGAAATCCGGGGCCCATATGACGGATTGAAATTCCTGATTCATTCCGGTTTATTTTTGAACCGTTTTTTTTTGGTAGGGGTGGTTGGTGAAGCTTCCTAGCGGGGGTGTTTCCCAGGGTAAAATGTTCCCACTGACGTCCGCTATTGCAACGCAGCGTCGCCTTTGGTCCCATAGTGTTGTCCGTTTTCCCTGGTAGAAGTTGTCCAAGCGGGACTGCATTCGGATAAGGCCCTCGGTAATGATGGTCTAGCTCGGGGGTATTGGTGCCAGAGGTATTGGTGCCGCCTGATAAAATTACTGTGTCGTGTAGATAGAGCTGTTTACCCGTATCGGGGCTTGTTTACCGTGAAAATATAGGAGCCGCCAAAAAGTAGACAAAAAATTTGTGACGGAAATATATTAGAGTAGTTAAGTTTACATAACCTGCATCAATCATGGGTTTATTGCGTGAAAGAAAAGTGAGACCCTCCCTGTACAGCGCAGGAGGCAGCAAAGCAGCTAATCTCCCTCTGCTGCCTCCTGCGCTGTACAGGGAGGGTCGTTTGTGTGCGGGACCTTGGAGTCGTTGTTGTTCGGGTGGCGGTTCCCTTTCGAAAAGTGTGGAGCCGGGGAGTGGCTTGTGCTGCCTCGGTAGAACTCGTTGATCGTCGTCTTGTTTATGCGTGTGAGTTCCTTCTTTCCCTTTCTTTTTTTTTCTTCATGTGTTGGGAAGTGTACTTATGGGTCCAGACAGGTGAGATTGTATTACCCGAAATAAGGGCGCCACAGCTTGTTCAGAGCTTCAGCGCAGTCAAAAAAAAAATATTAAGCAAAACGGAATTTGTTTGCTTTTAGCCCGAGAAAGACTTCTCGGGCTAAAAGCAAGCAGATTCCGTGTTGCTTATTTTTTTTTAACGTCGTATTTAGGCGGTCAAGTAATAGAAGTACCTCTCCGGCATAGCCGATTAACGCAGGATACTCTCAACACTCAACCAAAAACGGCGTCGCGTACGTTATGTCAGGATGGCGTCGGCGCGACTCATCCCATTCGTTAAATATTGGCTGAACCAAAATGGTGTGGGCACAATCTTTTCGATTAGATCCAACATCGCGCAATACGGTATGTTTCCTGGGCTGTATATTTACACGTCTTCGGTCACCTTTTGCGAGCGGAAGTGATTTTTTTAAATCGAAGTTGAACTGATAAAACGGATGCACGCGCGACACGTAATTTTCGGCTCGTGTCGGATGGAGAGTTCGATCGGAGTTACAAAAACTGTTCTCTAGCACTTCCTAATCATACGCGCCTTCGTGCGGCGATTAATCATACTCGATGTTAGTACCGCCGTACATCAGCAACAGTTTCACCAAAGCGATAAACATGAACGGTTATGAAATCATGGGTGTATTCGACAGTATCAACATTACGCCCCTCTCACACCGTGTGAATGAAGGGCGTAAAATTCGCCCATACACCCTTTTTACACGATTTTAGAAACCATCGCTACAAGTGGGGCGTAAAAAGGGCGTGTAAGGGGTGTAAGACGTCAACACACCCTTTTTACACCCACTGATATTCAGAAATCGTGTAAAAAGGTTCTAAAAAGGGTGTTTTTCCGAACTTGCACCCTTCTTACACCCTTTTTACACGATTATGGGTGTTACAATGTTTAGTGTGTACGTCGCGAGCAAAACGAGCGCACCGTCGGGCGGCGTTCGCCTGTTATTCGTCGTTCCATGGAGTTCGCGGCAAACCAAACACCTGCGGCGCATAAATTACTGGCATGGCCGCGAATGACGTCACCTGCAGGCTGTGTATTGATGGAACCCATTGACTTCTGTGCGAAACAATGCCTCCGATGTCTAGCAAAGTTACAGCTTTGCGCACTACCGCTGGCTTTGAACCCGGCCATGACGACGCTCTGCATATTTCGGCCTTTGTTCGCTCGAGTAGGTCACGTTTTACTGAACTGCGAAGTAGACGCCGAGTGAAGCTGCAAACGCTAGTAAGTGTCAGCAACGTGTTCGACCGTTTCACTACTACTATTGATATTCATAAATGATAATACGATTTCGCGTTGTGGTGTTGGGACTCATTGCTACCTCTTGCTATGAGATTGCAAACGTACGTATCATAATATCGCTTGGGGCTTTTAGAGAAGTACGTCTATATTTAATCCGTTTTGAATTGGTGTTTTTTTTCGTCGAAGTCGGTTCCTGTATTGAAATTCTAAGGCCTGTGTCTGAATTTTGCAATAAAACGTGCGCAAAACATCTTTGATTTTTAAAGGTTCTTAACATGCGGCAGGGACGAGGATAGTAATTACAATAAAGAGGATATAGACGCTTTGCACACGCGCCAGATTACAGCCGTCATTGCTGACCTTCTCTTGTTTTACCGAGGTGGCGAGCCACTGATGCGGGCGTTGACGAGTCTCCACAAAGACCAATGCCGCGAAGAACGACATAGTAGAATCTAAATGGCAGTAACCTGTTTTGGTAGGGTAAGGTTGAAGGGAAGCAAACAGAATAAAAGGAAACAAAAATTGAAGGTCGGTTATGGCGGCGCCCATGCACAGCTGCTGAAAAGCGTCTATAAGCACATCTAGTTCAATTAGGCGTGAACTAGTGTCAACCGTTAGATAAAACAATGTTAAGTAATACCCCTGTTACGCGGGCCGCCAGATGGCACTGAATTCCGGAAAGGGTCTATGAGACCCTTTCCGGAATTCAGTGCCATCTGGTGACTGAAAGGGCAGTTTAACTTTTGCCGTACTAATGGCGGCGATGAACGTGTAGTCTGGAGCACTTTATCGGACACCGTCACTTTCGCATGTCAACGGCAAACGGGAATGTGCGCTTCACTGTACAGTTCTTTTATAATATCCTTCAGCGTCGATGGCGAAGAAGATGCAACTAGAGCCACTAAATGAGCTGCGCTTAGAGTATCGGCACTCCGTTCCCCGACATTGTTCTGGGCGTCGCCATATTGGGGCTTATGCAGAGCAGACGCAACTGCAGATCGTCATGATTCAAAAGTGTGACTTCCTCAGCATTCGAATCGGTGTTCGGAAGCTCATGTAATATTGCTTTTCTCTGTCCCGGGCTGTTTAAACTTTTGTGGAGGACGGAAAAGCGTTTCCTGTGATTTCAGATAGAGCTTCAGATAACTGGCAACCATGATTTTAAGCCACAATATGGCCAAGTGTCGTTACTCTGAAGCGTAGCTTATTTAGTGACACTAGATGCAACCAGTCAGAACAAAGCGCCAACCCAATAGACACCCGATAAAGTTTTATACATGAAGTAGTTTCGAAGCCGATTGCGTGTTACTAACAGACTGACTGAGTTAAGCCCGGTTCACACAGTTGCGTTTGACTGCGTTTGACTGCGTTGCGGCTGCGAGACACCAGGACATCCGAGCTGCTTATATCGCATGCCAAGAAGATTCCTTGAATTGGATTCCACGCTTCATACGAAGCACAGATGTGCCGGTGACTCGCTTTCGGTTCTCTCCACAACGCAGTCAAACGCACTCAAACGCAAGTGTCTGAACCGGCCTTTAGAAATGAACGCTCACGCAGCTCTCGCCAACGTTATTAGAACCAACTCAGTTCTGGAACTCCGCTCCGGAGGGGAGGGGGGGCGGGGGGGGGGGGGGGGGTCCCTTTGCGTGGCGCCTGTTAGAGGGCGCGCGCTCCGCATTAATACTCAAACCTCAGATTGGGCCTTGACGTATTACCGGTACTGAACACGTATAAGTACCTAGGTGTTGAGTTGTCCAACGAGGCAGACTATCTGAAAGATCATTACGTCCACCTTCGTCAATCCGCCACACGGGGAGCCAACATCCTCCGTAAGCGCAGCCTATGGAGCTGCAATAGATTCATAGTGAGCCGCGAAATGTGGAAGGCGGTGGTGGTGCCAGGTTTGACTTTCGCCAACGCAGTGGTGTGTGTACCAGGTGACACAAGAACCGCCCTCGAGCGCAGACAACGAGAAGTGGGACGCCAAGCGCTGGGCTGCCATGGCACGGTGGCGAATGAGGCAGTGCAGGGGGACCTGGGCTGGTCGTCTTTCGAAGCGAGGGAGGCGACAAGCAAGGTTTCCTATGACGGGCGGCTTCGACTCATGGACCGGTGCCGCTGGGCCAAGAGGCTGTTCGTATGCACACATATGACTTCTCTGCAGAGCCGTTGGCGAAAGCGCCTTTACCAGCTCGAGAAAAAGTTCGGAATCTTCACAGAACCGGTGGAGGCGACCACCGAGAAAGAATGGGAGTCTGTGGTGCGGAAGAGGGTTCGCGAACAGGAGAATGTGCAATGGCTGGAGGCTGCCCGGACAAAGTCAACCCTTACCATGTATGCGGAGTTAAAACAGCAAATCACGGCAGAAGCGGCTGTACGACAACAGCTTGGGCAGCCGCCTATTGTTCGAGGCTCGTGCGGGAGCCCTGCGCACACTGGTGTACAAACAGCGCTTCGACAATAATGTGCAGTCGACTGTATGCCGAGTATGCGAGGGTGAGAGCGAAACCTCGGAGCACATCATACTCCGTTGTGGCGGAATCCGACCTTCTGCCACCTCTCCCACCGAAGAGGCGAACCGACTACACGAAGGTGTCCCACCTCTAGCAACAGCGCTGGGCTTCTCGACAACAAGCGAGAGAGCCGGTACTACTGAAGCCTTTTGGAAGACCATCGAGCAGACCAAAAGACGACTGGAGGATTGGTGGCGTCATACACAACACAGGGGGCGCTGAATTCACCCCCAGGCTTGGGCACGATTAATCGAGCCCGCCCGTTATAAAGGGAGCAGCCGCAGTATCATCATCATCATCATCATCATCATACTCGCTATCATCATCATTGACGGCGCGCTTGTGGCCGTTGCATCTGGCCTACTGAGTGCTCGTCCATCAAATCAGCGTGCCAAGATAATAATGGCGACAGAACGAAAGCAATGCCCCCAACGCAATTGAAGCGTTCGAATACTTACGCTCGTATTGGTGTGCTGCGATCACGGCCAGCAATGGAATTGCCTTGGTAAGACGGCACATCTACTATTACAGTATGTACAAACTTGCCCTGATTGTAGCCAACGGATTGTGGCGCCGACGAATTTGGGTTGTGCGAAACGCTTCGCGCTGTCAGCACAGCTAAGGCGGCGGCGTTTTGAAATAATACAAAGCGTATGCCATCATGGTCCTACCGCTTATCATGCTCAAGTTGTAGTTTTACTGGCGAAAGGGCGAAAACCAACCGTAAACCATGCTGGTCGCCGAGGAGTCGGGTTGGGACTCACAAACGGTTGCAGCGGTTGGCAGCCGCGGAGCAGTAGCAGACGAAAATGCGCGGATTAATGCGCCGGCAGCGCCACCTCGCCGCAAAAGAATTGGACACGGTTTCGGACTCCTTCCAATGTACGGCGTCTATGGAAAGTTCCATAACTGAGTTGATATAGTAACGTTGGCTCTCGCATCAAATTCCTGCTTCGCATTGCGCTAACGTCTCGTATGTATAGGGCTCGAATCATCTGCTTACGAGGAACTTCAACCTCTTCCTTCATCAGTAGACTAAAGGCCGCCATTAGTATTGCACATATTCCATTTTTCAGATGATGATAGTCAACGAAGTGGCCAGACTCAATTTCGGAAAGGATTGAGTCAACGATTGTCGGCATGTCCCAACTGTCATCGAGCTCAACCAAGTTGTCCGGATGTTGTTTTCGTCGTCTACGGAAAAGGACGTGTATTACGGAGCTCCTGCGAAGCTAAGTGATTTTTGGTATATTTAGTTTAGTTGCGTGTGTGTTTATGGGGTAGTAGAATTCAGTTTTTAAAGTAGCGGTAGGATCAGGGAGTTGGGTTAAAGTAGACTTCCTAGGTAGGGTCACAAGTTCGAACCACGTGCACGTTTGCATTTTTTGGCGGGCTAGTTGGTTGTGTGAGCAGAGGCGTACCAACACCCTCTAGAAACTAAGGCCCGGTCACTTCCTGCGTGACGTCACGCCCCCCGATCAACCGACAGTTCCGTCGCCATATCAGTCATGCCCGGTTCTGCTGTTGGGTTCGACGTGCTATCTGCCACTGTGATAATTGTTCGTCCGTAACGAGTCGACAAATGCAACGGCGCTCCAACTTTCTCTTGTATATGTCCGTGAACTTCGTTCTTCAGAGCTCAAGTTGCGGCGCAATATCGGTGAAAAAAGAAGAAAAGAAATAATTGGGGGTTGTGGGGATATTTATACAGCGCGTAGTTGGTCAGCCATTTAAAGTTGCGACGAGTCACTCGCTGTAGATGAGCAATTTAGCCAGTGCAGTACAAACGCTAGCCTGGGGTCTTTAACGTGCACCACGCAGTAGGGACACACGACCGCACGCCGGTACGATGCTCATCCAGATTGAAACGGGTAGGGGTGGGGATTGAACCCAGGATCTCTGGGTTCTGTAGCGCGAGCTTTCGCTCCACGTGCTCCGAGCTGGTGTGCGCTAGCCCACTCGGCCACCGATCCCCCAAAAAGAAAAGAAAGGTGAACCGAAGCGGTTACGCTGGCTACGGCTAAGCCTCGTTACGCCTCTCCGGTGGGTGTTTGGTTTTTTTCGCTCGCGTTCCACAACGTTCTCCCCAAAAGACGTGAACTAGGAAGGAGCAAGAAATATATCCGGTGTATGTGTGTGCGCGTGTGCTTTCGTTAACGTCTACGTGCTCCGCGATCTGTGGTCTGCGTGTGCCAGAGCAGCGAGAGTCAACGCAGTTCTTTGGCGCTCAGGTTTTGATGCGATTTCACCAAAAGGATATCATTACTAAGGTGGGGCGTTATATACTTTGAGAAGTTTTCTTTTTGTCACATTTGAGATATATTATTCCAGCCAAGTTTAGAATTCAGAAACTTGGCGAGCAATGGTGTTAAAATATGGGGTACACGAAAAACGCTTTGCTAGTTACTGTACCGTTTCTGCTGTTATAAAAAGTGCTGAAGCCCCATTTGTTTCTATGGTTATACTGTAATATTGAAAGTTGGTTTGAGTCCAGGAAACGATTATAGATAAACGTTCGGTATAATGCTCAACGCTGCAAGCGTTCGCGTTGATCCTTCATGCGTAGGCGTTCCTGTTTTAATAGTCGAACTGACGCAAAGCGGTTGGCGTAACGTGCACTGTTTTCTTTATCTGGCGGTGAAATATTCCTATTATGGGTATTCTGTTGTATGTCTTCCGTTGATATACTAATTGTGGAATGTCCTTTACGTGCTTTCGTTGGTTTTACCGGTCATATATTCCTATCTGAGCACCCAGTTGTATGTTTTATGGTGGCGTACCGGTTGTGGCATTTCCTTCAGCCATTTTCTCTTAACAAAAACAGCTGTACAGTATACTGCCTCAAACAGCTAATTTGACACCAGAATTTAATTAATCTCATAGCGATTGAGCAAGCCTATTGAGTGTCGGAAAGCATTGTTGGGAAATGAACTTTTACTGCGGATGCCGCTTAAATCTAAACTTGCCGTTTTGAAGAGAAGCTAGGAATTGGTAAAACTCTAGAGCAGTGGTTCTCAACCATCGATGTTTCGCGGACCCCTTGTGGATCGGCTGAGATGATGGAGGACCCCGTTCGTGGTGAGAGGAGGGGAAAGGTATAGGTTAAACATAATAATGATTTAATAAATGGATGTAACTAAGGGCTTGTGTGGAGCAGACTCCTCTCATTGACACACACACGAGAAAGCTCACCAGAAAATTGAAACGTTTCTTCTCAATCGGATAAAAGACAACTTTTAGTGCCGGGCTTGACTGACGAGGCAGGGTTTCGCGGACCCCTAGAATGCCTTCGCGGACCCCAAAGCGTCCGCGGACCCCCATTTGAGAACCACTGCTCTAGAGAAGTGAAGGATATGGTTGGTATGTGGCAATATGTATGTAATCAAATTGCAGAGCTTTGCCATTTGTTCGAAATATTTTTGAACAGATTGGTACTTGCGCTTTCTTTCATTAGGTTATAAAATTATACAAGGGAGCCATTGGCTGTGTCATTTTTATTTTTTCAAGTTGATAAGTAAAGAAAGCACATGTACCAATTTGTATGTGTTTTTTTTTGTCATAAATCAGAGCAATGTATGCTATGAACTTTTTAAGAATGCTTCATTCTTGGGTTGTCGACTTGCATAACAGTGAACAGTAAACATTTTTAACACATCGCTGCATCTGCTCTCTTTCATTGGGCTCTCAGAGCCGGATCTTTTGGGAAGGAAAATGTACGAACCTTGGGCCCGTTCTTATAATTTCCTCGACAATTTGGGACACAACAGCAACCCATCGTGGTTCCGAAACGCAAACGAAACCCGGCACGCCAAACGGAGCTCACGCGGGAAGAGATGCGGACGGCGTAGCAGCTCCCCAGCGCCGAGGCAAGATCGGGGTGCGTGACGTCAGCGCCGTGGGGGAGGGAAAGTGAACGGGCCTTAGTTTTTAGAGGGTGTTGGGCGTTCCCAGGCTTTCTTGGTTTGAGTTTTGGCGGGATATTTGTCGGGGGGTCGTGCTCTGTTTCGGTAGGCGATGGTGAATGCGCGACCGAAGAAGGATGTTACGCCTAAAGTAAAAGAAGGACCCGATGTAGAATGTGAGGAGTGTGGCCGGTACTGGTGCTTCATGACGGTGTTAGAGGCGGGGTTTAAGCCGCACGTCCGGAGGCTTCCTGGCTCGTGACGACGACCATTCCCCGAAGTGAAGAACCCAGGGGGTCCAGTGGAGGTGGGAGAATGGGCAACGTAACGAACGGTTTAATTACATGGTTGCGATACAGTCGTCAAATCCGAGAGAACAACCGGAGCAGCCTCACGCTCCGCCTTATATAGGGTCCGTTTCTTCCTCACTCTCCGCCAGGGCAGCAGGTACGACGTAGCAAACCGCCGCCAAGTGCGTTGCAGCAAAGACCGCCGCGTCGTAGCCAGAAGTGCGTCGTAGCCATGGTTCTCCGCAGTTAGGCCCTGCCTCTCTCCCTTTCAAGTGCGATGTAGCCAAAGTTCTCCGCAGTTAGGTCATGCCTCTCTCCCCTTCCGGAGCGCACGAACCCACACGCACACACACACGTCCCGTTGACGTCACGGACGCGTTGAGACTCGTTTCGGGCAGGCCCAGACAGGCGGGTGACGGTCCTGAACACGTCGTGACTCGTTTCCGCAGCGTTGAAACTCGGAAGAAGGTTGCCGAAGGTTCCATTCTTAACAGCCCCTCCGGGGCCAGGGAAACCTCGAAAGGCCGGTGGTATAATCGCTGGCATGAAGAGGTGGGCTTGGAGTAGGCCTTGAGAAGACGCTGCAAGCACTAAACAAACTCCCAAACCTCTTACAACGGAGGCATTAGCGGAAACGTCCCCCACAACACCACGCCACACCGCAGTCAAACGCTCGGCATTCGCAAGAGACCCGCCAGACTGGATTACGGATTACCAAAATTTGCCAAAACAATGCAATTTGACCCGCTGTCGCCAAAACAAAACTCATTTTTCTAACGAGGTAACTATGAACAAAATACAAAAGACAAAAACTTTTCGCAATTTGTGAGGTCATTTTAGGGTTTTAACGAATTGCCCCCACTTTGATCCTCATTCCCGTGGATGACGAAGACCTCTGAGATCATCCCTACTGTTTTTCGTGATGTCAGAAAAATCTGCTCAACCCACCGGCATTGCCGTTAAATTTGCCTTTCCTTTTTCTAACGCTGAAGTCATAGTGATCGATTTTCACGTGATTTCTAGACGTGAAAATGCGGTCCTTATAGCGCCGATAAAACAATCCGCCTTTTTCATGCCCCGTCACATTGGTCCTAGCAATCTCCTGAGCTGTACCGCGAAACCCTGACACACTAGGGTCGCTCTTCTGCTCGACTGTCAAAGACACTCTGTCTACTCGTAGCAGAGTACCAAAGTTACGTGACGCCGGAGCTACGAGAGATCTTTCACTGATCCCGTCTTCCTCCGCCTTTTCCGCCGGCGCGTTGGGGCTACGAGGTCAGGCTTTTCTACAACCTGGTCCCTCTCATCCCGGTTTTCTGCCTCCAACTCTGGGAGTGCTTGCTCCCCGTCAGCTGCCTCTCGCTCTGGATCACTCGTCAACAAAGGGGCGACCTGACGTGATTTGGACCTCGTACATGACTGAACTAGCCCTTCTCCCAGTTGTTGACCCCTTTCGCGCAGCAGGTAATCTGACCGGTTAGAAAACAAATAGGGATACTCCAACGGGACTGTTTGCAAGACAGCCGCCTCTGTCACTAGCTCTCCGAACGGGCCAGTTATCCTTACTGTCGCCATAGGCAGACAGACACTGTGCTTTTCGAGCAGCTGCTTGATCCAAACTACCTTTCCAGTAAAATCGGATGTCGTTACATACGACGGATGAACAACGTCCATCGTCGCTGCACTGTCCCGAAGCACCCTGCACGGTTTTCCGTTTACATGGAGCTCGTGAAGATAGGGACGAAGAAGCTTCAGGTCCCTGTCCCTACCGTTCACGTACGAGAACACAAACCGCGGTTTCTGACATCTGGCCGCTGTGTGTCCCGGCTCCTGGCAGTTGTAGCACAGGAACGGCTTCCTTGCCTCGAACTGCCCTGTTGGGCTTTTCCGCGCCTCGTCTCTGTTCGAGTGTTCTGCGCTCTTGTCTGGGACCTTTTGTCCTGCTTCGGGCTTCTCGGGCCCGTTTTCTCGCGAGCCGTTTCCCTGTTGGAAGGGCTTACGCACAGCGGGATCGCTCCGGCCTGGTTCGCTTTCCTCTCCGCTCAGCTTTCTACGCGTTGTGTACTCTTCGGCTAGCTCAGCGGCCCTTTCGACAGAGTCGACTCCCACCCTATCCTGCACCCAGAGCATGACTGACTGCGGAATGCTACGAAAGAACTGTTCGAGGCACACACACTCGACTACCTTGTCTCGGCTTTCGTACACTTCCTCGCTCTTCAACTTTTCCATCAAATTGGTTTTAAGCCCGTATGCGAATTCCGAGTAGCCCTCGCTGCTCTTTTTGGATGCGTTTCTAAACCTTTGACGGAACGCCTCGGCAGAAAGGCGGTACCGCTTCAAAAGGCTGGACTTCAACTTGTCGTAGTCGTCCGCGTCTCCAGCACTAAGGCGCGCGACAACCTCCGCAGCCTCACAGGGCAACAAAGTCAAAAGCCGTTGCGGCCACGTTTCTGGGGCGAAGCTCAACTTCTCACATGCCCTCTCAAAGTTAACTAAGAACAGGCCCACGTCTTCCCCAACTTTAAACGGCTGCAGGAGCTTCTTCATTTGATACGACTCGGTCTCACTTGCTCGTACCGGAGCCCCAACTCTACTGTTCTGCGAGTTTAATCGCTGTTGTTCAATTTCGAGCTCTAGCCTTTTCAGCGCTAGCTCCTCTGTCGCAGCCTGCGCTCGTTCCTCTCTCGCTGCAGCCTGCGCTCGTTCCTCTCTCGACGCAGCCAGCTCCCGCTCTCGCTCCTCTCTCGATGCAGCCTGCGCTCGTTCCTCTCTCGCCGCAGCCTGCTCCTGCTCTCGTTCCTCTCTCGCTGCAGCCTGCGCTTGTTCGTCTCTCGCTGCAGCCTGCGCTCGTTCCTCTCTCGCTGCATCCTGCGCTTGTTCCTCTCTCGCTGCAGCCTGCTCTCGTTCTCGTTCCTCTCTCGCTGCAGCCTGCTCTCGTTCTCGTTCCTCTCTAGCTGCAGCTTCGCTCTTAGCGTTCTGAAGCAGTTCCCACGCAATTTTAATTTCCTCTGGTTCCGCGCTCTCTGAAACCGCTTTACTGATCTCAGATTTCTTCATCTTTTGCTCCACCTCCACACCCAATTCTTCACATAAACAGAGTAAATCTGTTCTCAGTAACCTCATTAGATCCATGATCGCTGCTTTTTAGCTTTGGCTTTGTTCTAAAACTTGTCGCGAGGTTGTACCAAAACCTAGCGCACGAGTCAAACACTAAGGATTCCCAGCAGTTCAAAATTAATTACCCATAATCTGAAGCCTGGCGAATCTCAAAGCAAAGTACAAACGCTCACCCACAGATGTAGCACGATGTCGCATGGTCCGATCCCAACCGCTGGCAACCAGTTGTTAGAGGCGGGGTTTAAGCCGCACGTCCGGAGGCTTCCTGGCTCGTGACGACGACCATTCCCCGAAGTGAAGAATTCAGGGGTCCAGTGGAGGTGGGAGAATTGGTAACGTAACGAACGACACAGGAAAGTGCAAAGTACGGAGTAATAGAAGTGAACAAGGTGGTGTACGAGGGTCGCTCCGTCCATTTTACATGGGGCATCCACTACAGTGAAACCACTGGTAGCGCGGTAGGCGAAAGGATTGCACGTCACATCGTACTTTTTTTTTTTTGGAATGGGGGGAGGGGGGGACGGCGGAGCCCTGAGGGCGCCGGTGTAAATGAGGGCCGAAATGTAGATCCCGGGGAGTGGGTTAGGAAGGGTGGGGGTAGCCTCGCAGGAATAGGAAAAAGAAACAGCTTAACATAGGGTTCATAAGCATGCCGGGGGGAGGGGGGGCAGAAACAGAATAAAGTAAGAGGAGATGGAGAAGCAATTAGCAAGCGAAAACTTGGCAGGTTATGGATTAGTAAAAACACATCTCAGGGATATGAAAGAACCACCATACATACCGGGATATCATTGTATGGGATGCAACCGGGCCAAAGGGCAAGGCAAGGGAGGGGTTAGGGGTGTTAGTGAAGGGTGAGGAATGGGAAAGAGAACGAGAGGGCTGCAGGGAACAGATGTGGATCAAAGGAAATATTGGGGTTTGGACACAATCCTGGGTTTTGTGTATCTAAAAAGAGGGAGTGCTTCAGGTAAGGAAAACGCAGAACACTTAACATGTATATCAGGAGACGTTAGGGAAATCGGCAATAACGGGGACATAATTATCTTGGGGGACATGAATGCGTATTTCGAAGACTTTGATGGATATACGAATACAGCAGGGAGGATGTTAGAGGAGTTATGCGAAGCTCGTTATCTTGTATTGGTTAACGCTGAGGTAAAATGTGACGGAAAAATAACGTGGGAAAGAAACAACTCGCACTCAACCATTCACCACTGTTTAATGTCTCGGAAGATATACAACAAATTAGGATGTATGCAAATAGATTAGGAGGGCATGAAGGGCTAAGGGTATGACCAACAGTGAATCAAGATAACATTCACTCAAAATCGAAAGAATATCCCTAATTTAAGGGACGTACAAGTGCAAGAAGCATCGAAGCGAATCGAGAATATAGTGTCCAAGCAACCAGAAAAAGAAATCACGTACGAGGATTTAGATAGCATTTTCAAGAGGTAATTTGAGAAATACCAAATTAAGCAAGGAGGAAGAAGGTTAAGAGACAAACCGAAACGTTGGTGGGATAAAGAAGGTAAGGCAGCCTTAGCGCTCTTCCAGGAGACATCTAGAGAACACAGATGGGCAAAGAAAAGGGGGGGGCCGCACCAGCAGAAATAGCATCCAGATGGGGGATTTCCAGGAACGAAAGAGGGAGGTATCAGCATTAATCCAGGCTAAAATTGGGAAGACAGGAGTGCGGAGGATAATAGAGATAAATCGGACTGATATAATGCTGGAAAAAGGTTCTGGGAACATATTAAAGTACAGAGAAAAAGAACAGAGGAATGTCAACAGATACTGACCGCACAGAATGGGACAAGGGTAGAGGGGGAAGAGGCACGAGAATACATTAGACGTACAATAGATGCGGCTTTTTTGGAACTGGAACAAACTCAGGCCTCAGGGAACAGTAAACAAAACCCCGACTGCTGCTTGTGCCATCGTCGAGATAAAACACGTTCTTGGATCAGTCATAAATAGACGCTATAATGAGAAGGTTCGAAAATCTAGGGAAGATGTAAATAAAGCCCAGAGATGAGCCCTAGGAAATCGGCAATTTGTATTATAAACAAATTAAAGGGGCGATGCAACAATTTTCGTACTTTGCGCAAATACCGCTTAGAACGGATCCCTGACGTTAATGATCCATGAAACACGCGTTCGTTTTTCACCCCACGCAATATAAGTCCCAGAAAAAAATTAAAGGAAAACGAGCAGCGTTCACCCCCTCAACTCGCAGCCAGAACAAGCGGCCACGTGATCTGGAGCCGATTATATGCCGCCAATGTTGATCATAGCCACGCGCTGGAGTTGGCAAAGCACAGGACAGGCGCTGAGTTCCAGTCATTGTTATAACTCGGCTATTGTCGTCGTTGCAGCGATTCGACGCGGGCCACTACCCGAATGCTTCTCGAGCTGGTAATTATCACGAGCCCAAATCGAGTGTCCACGCAATGCTCGGGTCCAATCTATGAACCGCATTCAAATATCGTCATTGGGGTGTACTGCGATCCCTCGTTACGTCATCAATTTTTGCAAAGGAGAGATTAAATGAAAATGATCGCTTTTGTCCTTGAAATTACACCGCAACATAGGAGTTTCTTGGCCAGTGGCGTTGCGTGCGAGTATCCTTGAGTCCCACTAGTGCCAGTAAGCTCTTGTAAAGTGAAAAACATTCCAATTGGATATCGTTGCACTGCTCCTTTAAGGGGTATTCACACGAGGGAGAAATCCCGGGGATTTCTCCCCGGCACGCGCGCATCACGAGATGAAAACGCGAGGCTTTTGCACATCGCAAAGCCTGACGTTTTCGTCGTGGGATGCGCGTGCCGGGGAGAAATCCCCGGGATTTCTCCCTCGTGTGAATACCCCTATAAGAGAGGCACTAAATGCGAAGAATAGAAAATAAACAAGAAGTCGGCCCATTACAAAGTCCAGATCAATAAGAATTTTCAGACCTGAACTAATGTTGACACACTACGACGAACGTGAGGTTTCGTCGTGGGGATGGTGGAGCGTCGGGGTGCAAGCGTTATTGCTTGCCTTTTGGCCTTTAACCGATCGAAGGTTTGGCACGGCGGTGACTTTTCTATAAAAAATTGGTCTTGCTCGAGTCTCGAAGCCGGCGTTGGTTCTTGCCTACAACCAAACAGCCCAGTCCTAGTTTGGGGCGTTACCCAAGCGCCCGGTCCTGGGTCCTGACTGCCGGTCGCTGGCTGTTCCGCAATGAATATCTCGTGCCTTTCTTTGCCTAATCCTTTTTTTAGACTTCACAATATCTACATCATCACAATTACCCTCTACTCAAGTTTTGTTTTTGCGCAAAAAACAACAACAGCACAGACTGTTGATGATGTGTTTCTCAGCATAGTGCGGAATGTTCACCAGATACTGCACCAAACATATTCGCGCTACGACAAGGTCAAAATAAGAAAGCACTCAAAGCTCAGAACCATTCCTGAACAAGATTTATGGTTTTGTTACACCAAAAAATAATCAGGCTACTCTGCACATTCAAATGTGCATAACTGTGAGCGCAGAAACTCCTTATAAATAAAACTACGTTAAACACTCAATCTATGTCACTCTCGTCGGGAAATGAAAAAATTGACCAAAAACGTTCAAGACATTGTTCGACGGTGATTGGAAAAGAGAGATATATAGTTTCGATTGTTTAAATGTTCCAGCAAATCATTTTCAGTCACTCACCAAAAAGAAAGATATTCATAAAAGACGACGGTACTCCTCATCCAAGACGTTTCGTCGTGGGGCACACACCAGACTTGTGCCTATCTCAAATACTCTACTCAAGATAGTGTATTTCAAATACTTTTTGAAGTATCTTGGCATCTTGCAAATACTTTTGGTCGAGAGTATTTGATAAGATCTCTCTTAATTCCCTTTCTGAGCATCTTATACTCATTATCTGAAAGACATGTTTGTCATTTCGCCCATTTTCCGACCGTTTTCGGTATGAAGTGGGGTGGGCGTGGCACGAGCAAACGTGAACATCTTGCGGAGCAACCCAATCCTGTTGCTAGGACTCCATTAGCTACGGTGGATGGATGAGGTCGTGAAAACATCGCCTTTGGTGCCGATTGTGTAACTCATATTTAAGCCCAAGTTCGTACAATGATAGGTTTTCCCCCTCGCCTTCCCAAGGGCGCCTTTTGTTTCCTAAGGCTTCCCCCAAAAAATCATCCACAAAAGGGAGGGGGTATTACGGGAAGTGAACAGAATTACACAACCAACTGAGGCGCGCATGCAGACAAGGAAACGACCTACGACAACAAATGAAGACTTGAGTGTCTAGAAAATAAGTACAGAAAAACACTCGATAAGTGCACAAAAAAATATGTTTGTTGGCTTTTTGTATATTGACCCGGCACGGCAAAAGTCACGTTTTTTGTTGTTTATTTCCTTTTTGTGGTCAGTCTGTCCCTTATTTGCTGTCCGCGAACACTGTCCTCGTAGCGAACATTGATAAGCAGAGAACAGGACAGGACAACGGACAACGAAGCGATGACCTCTCAAAATATCAACAGAGCGTCCCCCAAACGTTGAGTGCCTTCCTGAACAACACCATCTTGACCGAAGGTGCGACCACTGCCGTGGCTATTATGTGGGTTCTTGTTATCCATAAAGGGATGCTGAACCGATATTTGAAATCTCATAATTATTGCCCGAGCGGGGCTTTCACGGGATGGGACTGCTACCCTTAACAACGATATTTCAATCAGACGGATGGGGCCCGAAATGATTGGATTTCTTTTGGAATTAAGAGCGAATCCATCGCCGGAAGCCGCCGGCTGCGAGTGAGTCATTCTGAGAGCAGGCATAGCGGAACTGGACGTGCGCATTCTCGGCGCCCCCAGCGGCCCCTGGTGGCCTCCGCCATCTCCTCGTTCGTTGGTGCTTCGGCGGCTGTTCTCGCTGATCCTGCTGCTGCTGCGGCTGCTGAGGGCTGCTGAGGCTGCTGCTACTGCTGCTGCCGACCGATTTTATACGTCGCCATACTAGTAAAGAGATCGCAAAAGGCAATGCCGAACACCGACCAGCCGAGGTCGCGGAAATCCAAAATATGGGGCAGAGCCCGCGTGGTACTAACAATAACAAACGCCACCCGGCTTAGCACCTGGCTTGGCTTGGCTCCGTCTGTCTTTTGAGGCGAATGAGAATGCGCACGTCACGAAGCGAGCTTTCCACGACGCTCACCAGGGGTCGCGTAAAATTGTATTTTTCGTGTTTATTCAATTTTATACGCCTTCTCGCTCAAAACAACGTCATTTAGAAGCAAAGGACATGCTATGTATGCCACTGCGACCAAGAATTTGCACCCAAAAGTTTGGTTCAGCATCCCTTTAACTCATATCCGTATCCCAAGTTTGTTTATAGTGAACTCCCCATATAGGGAATATGGATTGTAGTTAAAAAATGCGTCTATGGGGCGCCGTAGGACGTGATATTTAGCGATGTCACTATTGGCCAGGCGCTCTGACCCGTTTGTTGCCCCCACACCTCGCTGTATACCTAACACAAGGCCTGGGCACATGCCCACAGGATTTGTGGGCATGTTCATGTCATCTTCTTTAATAGAACGCGGGGCACAGTGTAATGCGAAAAATGATAACAATAAACGAAGTGACTTTGAGTGCCGGATCTCTCCCGAGAGCAGTCGTCAGAGCATGTGAGCTTGACCGACTTGGGCTTTTGTGCTGAGCTGGGCACCTTGCATGCTGCATTTTTCACGCAGGCCGGAGTGGTAACAAAAATTGACCGCATCTCCACGTGGTGAATGATGTTGCTTGTCTGCGTAGACGCCTAGCCGCAGCATGCCGAGCCTTTTCATTCTTGTCAGTAGGAGAATGTGTGGTTTTCTTCTTTTTCTTTTTTTAAGCAGACAGATGGGATGGCATCTCAGAACTCCCTACTCTTTTTTTTCTTCTTTTTCTTTGAGCCTTTTTATTCATGTCAGTAGGAGAATGTGTGGTTTTCTTCTTTTTCTTTTTTAAGCAGACAGATGGGATGGTATCTCAGAACCCCCTACTCTTTTTTTTTTCTTCTTTTTCTTTTTGCATAATTTTTTTCATCTTTTTTTTCCAATTTTTTGTTTTGCCATACACGAGCACGTGAGCATGTGCTCACGTGCTCGTGAGCACGTGATCTCACAAGCAGAAGCACGAGCACCCGACGCCGGCCTACGGCGGACAACGGACGGCGGACGGACATGGCTAGCCCCTAATGGGGTATCCACACGAGGGAGAAATCCGCCACTTTCCTCCGCGGAGCGCGCATCACGTGGGACATACGTCATCCCTTTTTGACGCCTCGCGGCGCCGTTCTCCTCCGTGGCGGAGGCGCGGAGGCTTCGTGCTGTCAACACGAAAGCTCTGCAAGTGCACGCGACGGAGCCGGGGACGGAGTTTCCCGGGTTGTTGACGTCACGCATCATTCCGCGGAGTTCTCCTTCGTGTGGGGTATTCACACGAGGGAGAAATCCCGGGGATTTCTCCCCGGCACGCGCGCCTCACGAGATGAAAACGCGAGGCTTTTGCACATCGCAAAGCCTGACGTTTTCGTCGTGAGATGCGCGTGCCGGGGAGAAATCCCCGGGATTTCTCTCTCGTGTGAATACCCCTAAGGGGTATCCACACGAAGGAGAAATCCGCCCTTTTCCTCCGCGGATCGCGCATCACGTGAGACATACGTCATCCCTTTTTGACGTCTCGCTGGCCTCGCGGCGCCGTTCTACTCCGTGGCGGAGGCGCGGGGGCTTCGTACTGTCAGCACGAAAGCTCCGCAGGTGCACGCGGCGGAGCCGGGGACGAAGTTTCCCGGGATGTTGACGTCACGACATCCGTCCGCGGAGTTCTCCTTCGTGTGGATACCCCTTAATGGAGTATCCACACGAAGGAGAAATCCGCCCCTTTCCTCCGCGGAGCGCGCATCACGTGAGACATACGTCATCCCTTTTTGACGCCTCGCGGTGCCGCTCTCCTCCGTGGCGGAGGCGCGGAGGCTTCGTTCCATCTAGAGTGCCTTCATGCACAAGGTTCCATCAGCACGAAAGCTCTGCAAGTGCACGCGGCGGAGCCGAGGACGGAGTTTTCCGGGTTGTTGACGTCACGACATCCGTCCGAGGAGTTCTCCTTCGTGTGGATACCCCTTAAGGAGCTTCGCCCCTAAAAATACCCTCCTCCCACTCACCGGAGAACACTAACTCCGAATCCAGCCGAATGCTGACGCCGCGTTCGGTTATGTCAGCCGAGCGCTGAGTCATTGTATTCGTTGTCCCCATCCGTGTTGTTCTAAAGTTAACCACTTGGACGCCACGGTCTAATCTCCTCCCCTTCTTGTTGTCCCAGAAATGTTTTGTAACATGTATCACTGACATTGCCACGCGCGTTGCCGAATGGTTACCGCGCTTGGCTCTCGTGCGGAGGCTCCGGGTTCAATTCCAGGGAGCGGACTCCTCTTTTATTTATTCTTTAAACTTGACATTCTCGTTACTTCGAAAACCTTGTCGTCTGACCAAGTTACGAATGTTCTACGCGCCGAACATTCTAAGCCGAAGGTTCCAGAAACGCACGCGGGTAAAAAAGGAGCTCCGAGTGGCGGTCCGGAGTCACTCTCGCCACAGCGCTCGATCCTGCTGTTTCGCCAACATCGACGCCTGCGACGCTAGCCTTTCTCTAGTTTGTTTTGGGTATACAAGTTTGCCCCATTAAACGTTGAGTTTTTTCAGTTATTCGCCGCCTCATCATTTGTCATTCGTAACAGTATCCTGCTCCTTATAGTTGGACTGCATAAAATAGCCCTACGATACTTTCTTTTCCCCCGTTCTGTGTTGTTGCGTGTTACTAAACCATCCGGGGAAACCAGGTTTGTGCAACCATATAATTGTTGTTGTGTCTGACGTCGACAAAAATTACGCAATGCGGAAGTATCTTCATAAGTAATTGAAATACATTTCTAAGTATTTGTACTCTACTCAAGATACTTCACAGTGAAAGTAACTTGAGTAGTATTTTAAATACTTTATGGAGCAGGTATTTAGTAACTTAACTTAAATATTTTATCGAGTATTTTGTTCAACACACACACACACACACACACACACACACACACGCACGCACGCACGCACGCACGCACGCACGCAGACAAAATCTCCGTTTTTGCACTCGAATCCGATTGACGCTAGCAAAGCACACGTATCAATATGTTCTATAGGCTCTTAATATCAATCCGTCTCGTGCAAAGAAAGGTTTTACCCCCCTAGCCTAGGCCTTCGAGCAGACCAACTATAGGTGTAAGTCCCAGCACCGTGATCAATTCGTACTCGGCATACAGTTCTTCTGACTTCTCGGGGTTCACACTATCGTTGGGACGCACGATGCACGCAACCTCACTTCGCATGCGAACCACTTGTCGACGAGCTGCGCGCTCCTCAGGCGCACCTTTTTGTGGCGCTACTGCTCTATCTCGCGCTGCGTCTCACCCGTTTACATTAGTTTACTCTGTTCATTACTCTGTTCTGGATGCATTTTGAAGCGTGTCATAAATCATCGTTAGGTTTCAATGCCTCTCGGAAAATTGGCTCATCTGAGTCGTCAGCTGTTGCTCTAAACGCGCTCGTTTCCGTTGCCGCATCGAACGAGAGATCTTCTGTCCAGCGTTCTTCAGCTAAACTTTCAGCAGTCAGTGACGCTTTGTTGGTGGTTTCTTAAAGACTTATCCTCGACTCTAGACGATGGTGTTCAGCCTACAAATGTGCCGTTGCCGCGACCTTTTCAATTTGTTCTTCCTGCTTTACCAATAACCTTGCTTCAATGTTCAGCCCCGTCTCTTGCACTCTCCTCTCCCATTCTTTTTATTCCAGTTCCAATTCGCGGTCCTCCCCGCTCGCTCTCCTTCGCGTTTTCATAATCAACCCTTGTGTACTTGAGTTGCTTTTCGCGCAAATCCCTAAATGACCTCATGTCAAGCCCTAGCACCTCCTCAAGTCTTATCAGCTCACTGAGCTCGATCATCTCACCGGGTTAAGAAATCGTCTTTAACTACACAAGTGAAATAAATTGATCTTAATCCACATTGAGGCAACCACTACTTTATTTCACGCTCACTTTGAAATTTTTAACCAATAAATATTCTACATCAACAATTTGCCGAAATTCCACTGATTTCATCCGGTCGCGGACGCCATCTTAATTTAAAGGGGTACGGAAACGAAATGACGTGAGCGCGAGCTCTCTTCCTTTCGCTTGAAAGTCGGCCAGCGAGAAGCGCAATGCGTATCGCGCCGGTGACGTCAATAGTTCCTGCACTGCCAAGGGTACCGTAGTTGCGAGCGTTGCCGCTTGATGGCGTCAACGTGTGACGATCTCGCCTAGTAGTAATATCCGAGGACTGTACGTTCTAGCTTGCCCATAACGTCGTTCGCGACCATACCAGTATTTTATGTGCCACGAGCGTTCGGTTCACCGTGTTAGTTTCACGCCGCAAAAGTAGTAGCTCGAGGGAACCGGTAAGTAGAAATAACCGTTAGTACCCAGCAATGGCGAGGGGAGAGTGATCTACCCTCATGAATTATACTCTTTACTGGAATTCTTCTTTTTCATCTACCCTCATGAATTATACTATTGAGTTCCCAGGGGTAACTTCTTCTTCTTCGGTATGATATTTCGTGGCTAGCGTTCACATGTTTCTGACTAGGTCTCTCACTTGGGGCGCTCCCAGAAGAAGGTGGTGCCTGTCCCTAGCCCATATTTATGCAAAAATATCGGCGCTAAAATTTCGTTTCCGTACCCCTTTAAAGCGATTCGGCTTGGAGCCGTATTTGTATGATCCTTCCGCATCGTCAACTTCTTCAGGACAGACACGCGAACCAAGCCTGGGAACAACCGAAGCGTCAACGAGCCATGCGCACGCGTTTGCGCGTCGCACGAGAGCTGAAACCACGGTGGCTCACTTCGTTTTGGCTCCTTCCACCAAGACGCCTCGGTATTGCGTTCAGGCCTAGGCAATCTATACCAGTGAGTGGACATACCGCTGTGGCGCTGCTTGCAGAGGCATGTTGTCGTCACGACATTCCATTGAAGCTTCATAACCAACTACCAGGTGGTTTTTGATTATCGTTTAATTCACTTTAAAATATGTTATCTTGCGTTTTCTAGCGCAATATTTATGTTTCTGTGGTTCTACTGCTACCTGCGTCCTTGGTTCAGTATCCCTTTGAACGTGCGCCACTTATTATGGACGCTAAATTCTTTGGTTCAGTATCCCTTTAAAGGGGCCATGAAACGAATTGTGGGTTGGGATGAATGATTTTAAATTGGGACTTTACTAATCGCATATCGTTTAGTTGACCAAAAGAAAGAGGCTAGAAAGTCAAAAGCCAGCTTTTCGGTACGAACATTTGAAAATATAGCGGACTATTTTGTACCTTCTTGCCTTCGAAAGCTCTCTGCCTTTACACTATGATACATCCGCGGTTCCAAAAGCGCGTCACCGGCGCCAAACTGACGTCAGCAGAGCCCAGCTCACGCATTGGACACGAGAACTGCGTCACTCGGACTATGCGCTCGTCAACAATCAATCCGTCGACGAATATTTGGATTCGCGTTCGTGGCCAATGAGTGCCCTGACGGAACTTATTGTCACTGGGGAATGACAAGTTCTATGGTGTGCATAAAAAGCACGGTGGAAGCTAGGAGTCATCGCACCGGTGCCGAAGGAATGTCACGACCACGTGATTTCACAATTCGCATTTGAGTTGAGGATTAAAGCTAAGGAGGAAGACGTAGGAAATTCGTTTCATGACCCCTTTAACACGAGTTAACTGTTCAGTAAGCTAGGTTACGCGTGCTATCGCGTGCCGAAGGGGGGGGGGGGTCTTTTAGAGGACGACGAAGTAAAGACACACTCTTTGTCTGGACCCGAGACGTCGAATAGAAGTCGTCGAGTTGTCGTCGCCACGAATAGAAGTTGTCGTCGCCACGAATGAAAGATATAAAGCAAAATATTCCTAAAAAGCGCGATCACGAGAAAAGTTACGGTTATGGAACGATACAGTTTTCTGAAGCCAAGATTCTACTCGCGAGACAAGGAAGATTCACTGAAGATTGTCTCGAAACTCAGAAAACAAAAGAAATTGACTTTTCGCTGTTTTATAATTTAAAAGCGCCGCAATCTGATGCAAACGATAGAAGGGTCGACAATCAGCTGATCGCCGAGATCATGTACTGCCACTATTCAACGCGCTCATCGGAATGAAGGATATGCGTTACAGGTAGAAATAAACAAGCTGGTAAATAACAATACGTTACAGTTATGCGAAAATCAGTAAGGTATACATACGAATAAGCTCGTTGACAGAATAACCAACGTGAAGACAGACGTGAGCCCCACAGCTCCGTACGTATCTCGGTTAGGGCTAACACGCATATCGGAACGGATTTACGAAACAGTAGTTCATTCGCGAGTGCAAGAGTTATAGGAGTTCAGTAGAAGACTTCATAACAGCTCTTCACGGATTGGCCAAGTACTGTCGGTTCGACAACCTACACGACGAAATGATCAGGGACCGCATCGTAGTGGGCGTCCGATACAGGAAGTTCTTCGAGCGGATGCAGCTCGACGTGAAGCTGACATTAGAAAGAGCAACCACAATGGCACGTCAGTCGGAGACTGTGAAGAAGCAGCAAGCTGATCTTCACGTAGAAGACAGTCTCAGTCGAGTGTCCGCGGCATCACCACTGACGCACAAGGTGAATGCGAGAAGGCCTTCGATAGAGGCTACTAAAGAAACGTGTCCGTTGTGTGGCTAAAGTCCTCATTCACGAAATAAATGTCCTGCTAAACAAACAACCTGGAACAAGTGCAAGAAAATAGGACATTTTGCAAAAGTTTGCCGCAGCTCCATGACAGTTGGAGAAGTCAAAGCCGAAGAGCCCGCCTTTCTTGGAGTCATAGAATCAGCCGAGGAAGAAGCAAGGAGGATTGTACTGAGAGTTCAGACAGCTCCAGTATCTTTCAAGATACACACAGTGGCAGACATTACTGCTATTCCAGAAAGAATCTACAAACAGTACCTGAGTGCCTTGCCTCTGGTTGAGGCCAAAAGAGTAGTAATGGGGCCCAACCGAACCAAGTTGAGCGTACTGGGTGTACTGAGAGCAAATATTCGCCGTAGATAAAAGTGCATATCCGCTGATGTTTATGTCCTAAAAGAGCTAGACGACCCCTTTTGTCGAGAGGCCACTCTGTGGAATGGGGACTTGTACAGAGACTAAGTGCGGTAGTCGACACTAAACCCGGGACAGTCGATCCAAAGGGCGAGTTTTCGAAACTTTTTCAAGGCCTTGGCTGCGTGAAACAACCTTACAAGATTAAGTTACGCAAGGATGCAGTTCCCGTGTCTCTGAGCACTACACGAAGAATCCCAATTCCCTTAATGGAAAGGATCAAGGAAGATCTCGACAGTATGGTCATCCTGGGCGTAATCGAAAGTGTAGACGAGCCCACAGACTGGTGCTCAGCAATGGTAGTCGTGACAAAGTCAAACAGGAGCTACATAATTTACGTTGACTTCACAGAGTTGAACAAGTATGTGGAACGAGGACGACATCCGCTTCCGGTGACAGACCACGTACTGGGACAACTAGGGAATGCGAAGTTCTCAAAAATCGATGAAAATTTTGTATTCTGGCAGTTTGAGCTTGCTCAAGAGTCCCAGATTCTCACCACTTTCATCGACCATTTGGACGCTTAAGTATAAGCGACTACCCTTTGGTATTACATCTGCTCCAGAGTTCTTCCAGAAGAAGATGAGCCAGCTTCTGAGCGGAATCAAAGGACGAGTCTGCAACATGGACGACATCCTTGTCTACGGATCCACGAGAGAAGAACACGACAGAAACTTGCGAGACGTCCTCTCTCGACTCAGGCAGGCAGGAATTACCCTGAACGAAACTAAATGTCGGTTCACAGAAACTCAGGTAAAGTGTTTTGGGCATATTATCGATCAAGAAAGAGTTCGTCCAGATCAAGAGAAGGTAGGAGCCATCGTGAAGATGAAAGCTCCCACTTGTATCACGGAGGTGAGGAGCTTTCTTGGAATGGTCAATTACCTTGGGAAATGTTTTCCCAGTTTCATCCAAGAGTCACCCCCGCTGGTCGCATTACAGTGTTCCAAAAAGCAATGGGCATGGAACCACGAACAATAGAGGGCTTTTGAAAAGCTAAAGTTGGTTTTGACATCGGACCCACTACTCGTTTTGTTTGACCCAACAAAATCAACCATGTTGTCCACAGACGCCTCTTTTTTGGCATTGACGCAGTATTGCGCCAGAAGCAAGAGAACGGGATCTACAGATAGGTGGCGTACGCGTCAAGAACACTCAGCGAAACAGAAAGACTATACGCCCAGATCGAAAGGGAACGACTGGCGGTGGTCTCGGGGTGCGAAAAGTTTCTAAACTTTATAACCGGGATGAAAATCCAGAAAGGACCTAGTAGCGGCTGACTTCTGCGAAAATCCCCTGGAAAACTTTACACTCTGGTGAAGAAGGAAGACCAGCGAAGCAGTACTATGGTGGGAGTGAAGTAATGGCCGTCCGCAAGTCGGCAAGCCAGAGTGGAAAGGCTGGAAAGGTTGCCGCGTTGCCGCGACCGCGGCAAGCAGACAACCGGCAAACACAACACTCTGGATAGCTACCGCCATCTATGAACGACAGCGGCAACCAGAGAGTCGTGTCGGCATTTGTTTGGTACCGGACACGATCCTGAGGAACCTAGCCCTTAACAGCTCCGCTGTAATACACCAGACAAGGAGATGGAGGACGAGATATCAGCATGCGTGCGAGGTCTCACTGCAAATCTCCCAGCAACGGACGAAAAGTTGAAAGAAATTCAAACTAACCAGAACATTGACGCAACATGTCAATTTCTAACGCACTTCAGTACAGAGGGCTGAAGAGTCAAGAAAGCATTAGACCAGGAGTGCAGTGCCCATTGGCAGCAAAATGACATTGGAGTGGAAAACGGTCTTCTAATGAGGGGGTCGAGGATAATCATTCTTAAGGCAATGAGAAACCAAGTCTTGGACAGCATTCACCAGGGTCACAAAGGCATCGTTAAAGGGCCTCTGACACGCCAAAAGAAAAAAATATTTTTTTTTTCACGCTAAACGTTGCAATGGCATATCAGGACATTACAAAAAAATTGTTTCACTATAGAGTTGCGTAGTTTTTTTATAAAAAATAGAAATACGAGGACCAATTCAAAGTTCCCGCCGTGCACTGTGACGTAACAGTGTACCGCAAGGTGTCGGGGCGGTCAGAAAGGAGGCATCGAGCTACGTCACTAAAAGTGGGTTAACCGGAAGTCGCGTGAGTTTCACTCCTCGTGCTCTCCGCGACCGTGCCTAAGACTTTTTTTTCTTTTTATTATTCTGCTCTTCGTACGAGCGATCGTAGAAAACGAAGTTTCAGTTCCACTAGCTCTTTACCCCTGCACCGTTGGTTAGTTTGCGTGCTGTAAAATTTGAGGACGAAGAGTCAGTGGATCGACGTGATGGAGGTCAATGATGAAAGCGTTGCGAGTACAAGCCAGTGTACGATTGCATGCCGTCAGTCCGATAATACAGGGCTATACTGGGCGCAAAACAAGCTATCAAGTTTTGAAAAAAAAAAAAATTTAGAACGCTCGCAGAAATTAGGATTGCTTGCATACGACACGCCCGATCGCATTGCTGAAGGTTGAGACACCGAGGTCGTTGAATCATCGGATACTCTCCAGGCTGTAGATGCCTGCCGTCTAAAGAATACGAACTGGTGAGTGTACCAAGTACAAGTAAACGTCGAGCACAAAGTACGTATTTTGTCTAGAGCATGAGTAGAACTTGTTTACTGGGTGCTCATGCGGCCGATGTATGTCTCTCAGAAATGCATGCAGTGTGATCTCTTCTTCAGTTGCTGAAATACCGGGACAGTCCCTCGCACAGCACCTTCTAGGCATTGTAGTTCATCACGTCAATGGACCTTTTGTAGAAATACGCGGTGCGCATGCGCGGAGTATTTCATGCGCCTGGGTTCGAGAGTATCTAGTTCCAAACAATCCGCCATCTTGCATTTCTCGCCTTTGAGCGGTTTCGTTGTGTCGACCTCGGGGCGGAAGATTACGCACGATGAGGACAAAGGTGAGCTTGGGGGAGCCGTATCCAGGTCACATCGCCTCAATGGGTGAACAGGGTGTAGCTGACGTTTTGGGTGTGGAACGGGTGGGAGAGGCCTTGGGCGCGCGTTGTTTTCCAGTCACCTAGTCTCGAACCGATTCGCGTGTCTAGGTGGCAGCACATATTCTCCAAGAGGTCCATTCACTGACTCCGCTTCTTCTACCTTTACAGCAACATTAAGCGATGAAAAGCAAATAAAAGAAACCTTGTCTGCTTGGATCGCTCGTGGAGGTGCGGAGAATAACAAAAATATTAAAAAAATATTACACGCGCTCGCGGTAAGCACGAGGAGGGATACAACTCACGTGACTTCCGGCGATGCCTCCCTTCTGACCGCCCCGACACCTTGCGGTACACTGTTACGTCACAGAGCACGGCGGGAACTTTGAATTGGGCCTCGTATTTCTATTTTTTATAAAAAAAACTACGCAACTCTACAGTGAAACAATTTTTTTGTAATGTCCTGATATGCCATTGCAACGTTTAGCATGAAAAAAAATATTTTTTTTTGGCGTGTCAGAGGCCCTTTAAATGCAGAGCACGCGCCCGTGAAACCGTGTGGTGGCCAGGCGTGTTTAAGCAGATAGAAGAACTGGTAAAAGGGTGCACACAGTGCATTCAGGAAACAATCAACCGCAGAGAGACTTCAATACCAACCCCGTCTCCTGAACGACCTTGGCAGCAAGTAGGCGTAGACGTTTTTTACTTGAAAAACAAGTGGTACTTGCTAGTAACGGATTATTACTCCAAATACCCCGAAGTTGCTCCCTTGGCCAGCTTGACAGCGGTCGACAACATGAAGTCTATCTTCGCAAGACACGGTACGCCAGAGACCGTAAGCAGTGACAGCGGACCACAGTTCCATAGATTACTTGGATCCGAGTTCTCCAAAGAATGGGGTTTAGTTCACAAAACTTCCAGCCCAATGTTTCCACAGAGCAACGGTTTTGTGGAAGCCGGAGGAAAGATCATTAAGAGAAGCTGGAAGAAGACGAATGGTGCATACCATGCATTACAATCATACCGCACCACCCCCCTTGCAAACGGGTTTAACCCAGCTGAACCTCTAAAGGGCGGAATAATTCGTACATCTGTTCCAATTGTTTCTTTGTTACAACCTGTTACTCCCGAATCTCAAAAGCTACGGAAGTGGGAGGAAGAAAACAAGAAGAAACAGAAACATAACTTCAATATGAGACACGCAGCAAGTCCGTTAAAACCTCTACAAAGCGGACAACGCGTCTGGATAATTTGACCAGAGGGCAAGCGGAATGGTTCAGTCTCAAGCAGGTCCACCTCGCTCCTACCAGGTCAAAACGGACAGCGGAATTGTAAGGCCCAACAAAGTCCATCTGGTACCGTCGACTCCAGCCTCCTCTGGGGTTACGGCTACCAGTCACAGGGTACCCCTACTGAAAAAAAGAAAACATTTGGCGCCTGTATGAAAAAATACAGGTCCATACCGGTAACAGTTTAGCCATACCGGTCACGAGTTTTTCAAATGGGTCGCCCTATAGGACCCATGACGGTCACCTATTTGGACAAGCATGTCACTCGTTTGGCAAACGGGTCACTCGTCTCGGCAAATGGGCGACTCGTTTGGGTAAAGTTGTCGCACGTTTGCTCAAACCGGTTACCATGTTGCGCAGACGGGTGACCGGTGACTGGCAAACTGTACCGGGTTAATCAAACGGCTCTCCGAAGTCCGTTTGATATTGAACGTACAGATCGGCGGCATGGGCTCGCCTGTTTCAGCCGTGGCAGCCACTGTTTCCGGAAGGCCGGGAGCGCCGGTTCATCGATTTCAAATCGACCGCGTAATGCAAGTAATTATATTTATATTTTAGTTGCGCTGATGCTCGCTTATACTGCACATAAAACAACGCTTACGTAAACGCGCGACGTTGGTGAGCCGAAAGTTTTGTTAGAACTCTAAAACTTTGTCGTTCTTTGTTCTCAATTTACTTATTCAGCTCGAATCTTTCTCGCAGAAGACGCGACCACGTGAAAGAATATATTTCTAGACTCCGTTTCACTTCAATTCAAGACGCGGCGAAGGTAGCGCGGGAACACGTGGATGCAAGAACATCGAGCATTGCGAGAGCACGCCCGCCGTTGCAGCATTAAAAGTACGAGCTCGCGCTGAGTACTTTCTTCGCTCGGGTGCAAGCCGAGCTTCTGGCCGGCGCCATTTCCAGCGTTCGAGTGTGCTGAAATGCGCGCGATTCGCCTACTTTCCGAGGCTACAAACACGTAGTACTGGAGCGCCTAAGCAGAGGGTACGGGGCTGTGTTGGGCTGTCCCGGTATCCTGTGACTTTGCCGCGCCCCCTCCCTCCTCTCTTGTCACCTCTGTCACGTGACCCGAGGGAGAGGAGAGCACCAGCAGTGCGCGAGCTACACGCTGATAAGCATCGAGATCCGGAAGGGCCCGCCTGGCAGCCGCTTCTTTTTGTTTGCTTGTTGTCCGTTGCAGTTCGAATTTCGTTCGTCCTACCTGCTTCGATTAGTCGCCTAAAGGCCCGTTCACACTCTTGCAACTGAGTACGACCGAGAGAAACGAGACTTGTTAAAACCTCTTAAAATTTCTTAGGACGAGAGAACACACGGGCACGCTGGCGCCATCTATGCGGTGACCCTGGAACTCCATTTCACAAGAGCGAAGGTTTTGCGGGATTTCCGAGGTCAAATGTGCGTAATACCTATAAGAAAGGCTTGTTTATAACGTTGACAAAAGGTTTTCGAGCCAAGAAAGAAAGGATAATGCGCGAGAGAAATAGAAAATATGCCGGACCGCCAGGTTTACACTGCTACCCAATAGATGGCGCCAGTGTGTCCTCTCGTTGTAAGAGGTTTCAAGGAACCCAGTTTTAAGAGGTCGCAAGAGTGTGGACGGGCCTTTACCCTGCGGTCTTTTTAGGATGTCTCTCGACAACGTATTCGATTCTAGACTATAATGGCAGATTTTCGGAAAAATTATTCTCCCGGCTGCCGCGAGAACAGACGCTGCATAATTCTATAGATAATCTCGACGTGTACCCATAGAAGAACGGTCAATCGTTGCCAACAAGTAGGTAGGAATGCACTTACCATAATAACAGCGGACTTGCAAGATGTAATCGAAGATAAATGTCGACACGGTCACAGCAGGACAACCACACAAACACTAAAACGAGAAGGTAGGCTCCTTGAAGTTTCAACACGATGCGGCGCACAAGCTGTCATTTGCCGAACCCAACCAAAACCGCAAGAATTCCTGACTTCTTTGAAGAATCGCTTGTTGCCGATATACGCGTAGGACTTTTCGAACATTTGGTGCACATCCCATACACACCCTAATAAGACCGAAGGGAAAGGCGGCAGATCGAAGCCGGCAGGACAAACGAAGTTGCAACGGACAACAAGCAGACAAAGCAAAAAGCGACTGCCAACGCTCGCCCTGCCGGATCTGGCTATGCTTATCAGCGTGTAGCGTGCGCTCCCCTCTCTCTGGTCACGTGACAGAGCTGACCAGAGAGGAGGAAATGGGGCGACGCCGAGGTCAAGCAACACCTCCTAGAAGAGAAGGCCGTAGCGCTCTTCTCGTGACGTCGCGAAGGAAGGCCATCGGGGGCGCGCGGCGAAGCGAAAGCAACGCGCGTGGATCGACCGTCGTAACGCGCTTTTAGTCACATACACGTGTCTTATTAGATGAAATAAAAGCTGCACATAGCAAGGGGTCTTGAAAATATTTTACTACACTGGCAAAATATTACACCGCTAAATAATCGGTATGACATGGTACGAGGTAGGCGTATAAGAGAAAACATTGAGTCACGCAATCATTGCTGTAGGAATACATATCTTACACAGAAATACTTCGACAAAATGGCGAGACACGCAGTGATTGGACACAGCAAAACAGATCACAGTTAGAAATCAGGTAGACGTAGTCAACGCGGACACGGCTAGACAAGTGTCACTTACGATCATGTAAGCGATGTTATCGTGTGCAGTCACTGAATTCGTGCATCATACCCCGGCCACATGGCAAAAGTAATGTAATTTCAATCGAATGACATTATAGGGTCTACACATCAGCTTTTGGTTAAGTCCCATATCATTTAAAGAAAATATATTAAATTTTCCGTGTGGCAGGGGTACTAAACTTATTATTTACAGTCAACTAATTTACTTCTCCTTATGGGCTCGAGCTGCCTTAAAACAAAATATATTATTTTGTATACAATAGTACTATTACCTTAATATAGCTAAGATTGTAGTATAAAAGCGGTAAAGGCAATAAAATAATATTAGTATACATAAGCACAAACAACGCACTTCGTATAATCACACAAACTTGTTATTCACCTTCCAGTGAAAACTAAAATATTACCACGCATATTTACATATGTCGACGCAACCGCACACGGATAACGACGAACAAGATGCCATTCTATCACAAAAAACAAGCAAAACAAGAAAAAAACCGACTGCAGAACTTTACACGCGTCCCACATTACCAAGAAAGCCCGTAAATAAGTTGTTTCTCACCTGTCGATCGTGTCCATACGTCCCACAATATCCGTGACGAAAACATTTGAACACAAACTTTAAGTCTCTCTCTGTCGAAAGAGAGGTCTATCGATGATCGACCAGTGTCGTCGTTGGCTAGTTGCCACACGTCACTCAAACCGTAGCAGGACTTGTTCCGCGAATCCACGTAAATGCCGTAGTATGAAGCGAACACAGAAAAACTACCCGAGACTGCGATGACGACCAAGAAACGACGGGAAGGATCAAAAGAACCACACGCACACACACGAGAGCAGTGGGCGGCAGCAGTGTGGGAAGCTAAACGTCGTCGACCCATCTCTTGCCTGCGGCGATAACTGGATTTTTTGCGGTTCCCTTCCCTTCTGAAAGTCTCAGCGTTCCTTTTAAGACAGTCAGCAGCTCACACACAACGTAAATTTACCACAATCGGAGCCCGTACGAGGGAAGAAAACGTCGCAGCGGACCGGTTCATTCGAAAAGTCTGGAGATCGGCGGGATTGCACGTAGTCCCGCGGTTACGGGGATAATTATAAATATAAAATTGGTACTTTCAACCTTGGTAGTGCGTTGTATATTATGTTTATATTATATATATAATACATTGTACAATACTACGCTTTTAAAACATATATTAATGTCGGATAAACGCTCACGAACACCCCGCGGCGTTTGACAAGTTGACAAGAAACGTTTTGTTCACGTCTATGCCAGAAATGTTTTCTCACGTAGTTGCGCTATGGACTTCCTTCGCCGACATTGTGACGTAACCACTCGGAGCGCTACGGCCTTCTCTTCTAGGAGGTGTTGGGTCAAGGCGAAGGACACCGGGACACCCTCCCCCCCCCCCTCCCCCCCCCCCCCCCCCGTCCCCAACCCTCTCCTCATGCATTCTATATATATATAAAAATCGCGTTTGGCTTTTTGTGGCAATGCAGTCAATGCTAGGGGAGAGGGTGCACCCAGAGCTCTGGGTGCACCGACCGCTGTACACGCGCTTTCCTCCTCTCTTCGAATTGCCACTGCACGCCACGTTTGCAGTCTTGGAAAGCAGGCAAAACGCGCGCATTTCAGCACGCTGGAACGCTGGAAATGGCGTCGGCCAGAAGCTCGGCTTGTGCCCGAGCCAAAAAAGCACCCTGCGCGAGCTCTTAATTTGACTGCTGCAACGGCGGGCCTGCTCTCGACATGCTCAATGTTCTTGCAGCCACGTGTTCGCGCGTTACCTTCGTTGAGTCTTGTATTAAGGTGAAATGGAGTCTAGAAATATATTTTTTTCACGCGGTCGCGTCCTCTGCGCGAGAGATTCGAGCTGAATAAGTAAATTGAGGCAACAAAGAACGCCAAATTTTTAACGTTCTGTCAAAAATATCGGCTCGCCAACGTCGCACGTTTAGGTATAAAAACAATCGCTTATTGCAGTTGCAGTATAAGCGAACATCAGCGCAATCAAAATATAAATATCATTACTTGCATTACGCGGACGATTGTAAACCGATGAACCGACGCTCCCGCAGCTTTCCGGAAACAGGCTGCCACGGCTGAAATAGGCGTGCCCATGCCGCCGATCGGTACGTTCAGTATCAAACGGGCTCCGGAGAGCCGTTTGTTTAAAGGAGTCATGAAACGCTTTTTCCAACTTTTTCCTGTTTAGCTTTCCTCCTCAACTCATAAATCGCGCATTCTACCAAACAGTTCAAGAAGACGGAAAGGGGGAGTCCCCTCTTGCTCGGACTGCTCGGACTCTCGTTTGTGTAATCCGGACACATCCATTGTCCCCCTAGAAGATTAGCCCGTCTCTCAAAATTCAGAAAAGTTGCTTTCCCCACCCCATTCACCCCGAAGCTGACAGTGCTGTGGAAGCTACGTGCTCCTTGGGCCAGCCACACTTTTGCCACGTGATCACGCTCTCTCGCGCATATCCACGCGCAGAGAATGAGGTCAGGTGATGAAAGAGAGGCGGCTGATTGGTCCGGCAAGCGCGTAGCTTCCACCACAATGTCAGCTTAGGGGTGAAGGGATTAAGTGTGCTCCGGTGTCGTGTGACGTTCGTTTGGACCTGGTGACGCGCTGCGGGGGCCGGTGACGCGCTGCGGGGTCCGCGGATGTATCACAGTGAAAAGGCAGAGAGCTTACGAAGGGAAGGATTTACGAAATAGTCCGCTGTGTTTTTCAAATTTTCGTACCGAAAGTCAGGCTTTGACTTTTTACTTTTTATTTATAATGCAATTAAATGCAAAGGTGCAAGCGAGCTGGACAAGAATGATGAAAATAACCCCTGGAGAAGGGGAACAAGAGGGACAAAGGACAAACATGAATCTCCAAACACAGCTAGGTGACTGGTGAGCGACCGAAAAAATCCGCCTGGTTACCTCTTTTCTTTTGGCCCACTGAACAATGTGCTATCAGTAAACTCCCAATATAAATTGATTCATTCCAGCCCGAAATTCGTTTCATGGGCCCTTTAAACCGGTACAGATTGCCGGTCACCGGTCACCCGTTTGTGCAACATGGGCGCCGGTTTGAGCAAACGTGCGACAACTTTGCTCAAACGAGTGGCCCATTTGATCAGACGAGTGATCCGTTTGCCAAAGTAGTGACATGTTTGCCCAAATAGGCGACCGTTATGGCTCATATGGGGGACCCCTTTGACCAACTGGTGACCAGTAGAGCTAAACTGTTACCGGTATGAACCCGTTTACTTTCATATAAGCGCCAAATGTTTTTTTTTGTTTTTTTTCAGTAGGGTGAGGACTCGCATCCAATCACAGCTTCGCGCCCGAGAAATGGCGGCCACCAATGCTGCTCGATGGGGTTGTGAGAGGGGTTTATTGCTGCACAGTCTACTTAGGCCCGCTTAGCCGGCACACTGGGATGATGAGCAAAGCAGAATGACAACAAGGCTGGTTACAAACACGAACATCAGGCTTTCCTTATTTAGGATAAACTGATATCCTGACGCAATCAACTCTCGTCATTCTTTCTTGGCGTGATTTCGTAAATTATGTCTTTGTCATGTTAGTCGTATAAATACAAATAAAGGTTTTATTTTTCAATAAACTACCCATCATGATTAAAGTGAATGAATGGTTGGATGTTCAGTAAGGTAGAAAAATGCTTCAGTACATTTAGAGGCTGAAACTTTTCAACGTGAGCAGAACGAGGACTAGAAGCAGCTTATTCGAAGCTTTTGCTGCACTCTAAAAAAAAGCCCGTGCGTCTGCTTTCCCGCACAACACTCGAAGAGCCAATCACCGCAACTTACGAAGGCAGATTAGCGAATGACGATGCCGAAACATATGTTTAGACCAAAAAACGCTGTCTGAGTTGTGACATTAAGCAATGCAAGCGTGACGTTAAAGTCACAACTCAGACTGCGTTTTTTGGTCTAAACCAGACTTGTGCCTATCTCAAATACTCTACTCAAGATACTGTATCTTAAATACTTTTTGGAGTATCTTAGTATCTTGCAAATACCTTTGACGGAGAGTATTTAATACTCTATTTTAATTACAATTCTGAGTATCTTGTAATCATTATCTTAAATACATTTTTGACATTCCGCCATTTTCCGAGGTTTTCGGTAGGAAGTGGCGTGGGCGTGGCACGAGCGAACGTGAACATTCTTTCGAGCAACCGAATCCTGTTGCTAGCTCCGATTAGCTACGGTGACTTTAACTGAGCTCGTGAAAATATCGCTTTTTTTGCCAACTGTGACTCATCTTTCAGCCCAAAGTTCGTACAATGAAGGTTCTCCCCTCGTCTTCCCAAAGGCGCCTTTTTTTGTATAAAGTTTCTCCCAAAAAAATCCTCAAACAAAAGGTGTGGTTTTACGGAAGTAAAGATGCCACCCTGACCCCGAGGCGCAAGCAGACCGGGAAACGACCAACGATAACAATGCAGACTTGAGTGTCAAGAAAATAACAAATAGAAGAAAATGAGAAGTGGACACACAAAAAAGTAGACATTTTTTTTCGCTTTTTGTATATTTGACCCCGCTAAGGCAAAACGTCGAGTTTTTTTTTTCTTCTTTTCTTTGTGTTGTCAGTCCGGCACTTATTGCTCTCGCGAACACTGTCTGTAAGCGAACATTGATAAGCAGAGAACAGTACAGGAAACGAACTAGGAGCTGGATGACTCTCAAAATGCGAACAAAGTGTCCCCCGACGTTGAGTGCTTTTCTGAACGCAACCTACTTGAACAAGGTGCGACCACTGCCGTGGCTATTATGTGGGTTCTCTTTGTTATTCATTCACTCATATCCGTGTCCCAAGTTCATTTATAGTGAGCTCCCCGTATAGGGAATATGGATTGTAGTTAAACGATGCGTCTAAGGTGCGCCGCAGGATGTGATATTCAGCGATGTAACTATTGGCGAAGCGCTCTGACCCGTTTGTCACCCCCACACCTCGGTGTTTACCCAACACAAGGCCTGTGCACATGCCTATAGGCCTTGTGGGCATGTTCGTGTTATCTTTTTTAATAGAGCGCAAGGCACAGTAATGAAAAAATACAAACAATTAGTGATGTGACGTTAAGTGCCGGATCTCCCCCGAAAGCAGTCGTCAGGGGATGCGAACTTGACCCACTTGGGCTTTTGTGCTGAGCTGGGCACTGTGCATGCTGCATTGTTCATGCAGGCCGGAGTGGTAACAAAAGAGCCCCTCTTTCCCCTCACCGGAGAACACGAACTCCAGCCGAACGCTGACGCCGCGTTCGGTTAAGTCAGCCGAGCGCTGAGCCATTGTATTTGTTGTCCCCATCCATCTAGTTCTAAAGTTAACCGCTTGGGGCGCCACGGTCTGATCTCCTCCCCAGTAGTTAAAGCGACCTCTTTCTTGTTGTCCCAGAAATGTTTCGTAACATCTATCAGTGATATTGCCATGCGCGTTGCCCAGCGAGCGCATGGCCGAATGGTTACCGCGCTCGGTAACCATTCGGCCAAGACTGGGACGAGACTGACTCTGGACCGCCATTGGGGGTCCAGAGTCAGTCTCGTCCCAGCGGTCGATCTTGCTGTTTCGCCGACATCGACGCCTGCGACGCTAGCCTTTCTCTATTTTGTTTTGGGAACAAGTTCGCCCCCTTAAAGGAGCTGTGCAACGATATTCAATTGGAATGTTTTTCACTTTACACGAGCTTACTGGCACTAGTGGGACTCAAGGATACTCGCATGCAATGCCACTGGCCAAGAAACTCCTTTGTTGCGGTGTAATTTCAAGGACAAAAGCGATCATTTTCATTCAATCTCTCCCTTGCAAAATTCGATGACGTAACGCGGGGATCGCAGTACACCCGTATGACGATATTTGAATGCGGTTCATAGATTGGACCCGAGCATTGCGTGGGCACTCGATTTAGGCTCGTGATAATTGATAGCTCGAGAAGCATTCGAGTAGTGGCCCGTGTCCAATCGCTGCAACGACGACAATAGCCGAGCCATAACAATGTCTGGAACTCAGCGCGTGTCCTGTGCTTTGCCAACCCCAGCGCGTGGCTATGATCAACATTGGCGGCATATAATCGGCTCCAGATCACGTGGCCGCTTGTTCTGGCTGCGAGTTGAGGGCGTGAACGCTGCTCGTTGTTTTTTAATTTTTTTCTGGGAGTTCTAATGCGTCGGGTGAAAAACTAAGGCGTGTTTCATAGGTCATTAACGTCAGGGATCCGTTCTAAGCGGTATTTGCGCAAAGTAAAAAAATTGTTGCATAGCCCCTTTAAAGGTTTAGTTTCTTTAGTTATTCGCCGCCTCATCATTTATCATTCGTGACAATATTTTGCTCTTTATAGTCGGACTGCATAAAATAGCCCTACGATACTTTTTTCCCCCGCTTTGTGTTGTTGCGTGCTAATAAACCATTCTGGTAACCCAGATTTGCGTAGCTGCATAATTGTCGTTGTCAATGACGTCGATACAAATTAAGCAATGCGGAAGTATCTTCAAAAGTAACTGAAATACATTTCTAAGTATTTGTACTCTACTCAAGATACTTTACAGTGAAAGTAACTTGAGTAGTATTTTAAATACTTTATGAAGCAGGTATTTAGTAACTTAACTTAAATACTTTTATCGAGTATTTTGTCCAACACTGGTCTAAACATATGTTTCGGCATCGTCATTCGCTGAGCTGCCTCCGTAAGTCGCGGTGATTGGCTCTCCGAGTGTTGTGCGGGAAAGCAGACGCAAGGGCATTTTTTAGAGTGTGCCTTCGCGTATTATGTACGTGTGTGTGCGCGCGCAGTGCGTGTGCGTGCGTTTGTGTGTGCGTGTGCCTGTGTGTGTGCGCGCGCGTGTGTGTGTGTGTGTCCGCGTGCGTGCGTGTGTACGTGTGTGTGTAGACTGGAGACTAGCGAGGTAAGAAACGCAACCTCTGTAGTGACGGGTGAGCCACCGTTAAGGCCGGGGAACTCAGGTTCGGAAGCTGTTGACCTTCTGCGGGCAAAACGCTGAACTTCTGCAGAAACGTGGTCAGGTACAAGAAGATTTCGACGGTGGTCAGAGCTTCCGCTGGGCACATCCTTTTGCCTGTGAAACAATTGAACGAAATTCTCAGATTAGGAGAAAAAATTAGGTAGTGCCTCATAGTGATCTTACTTTTAAATTCCGGCATTGATTCATGGCGTTAAAGCGAATGCTTAATTTGAGAAATGCTAGAGCGATGAGGCCAGAATACCACAAGTTACAAATAACTTTCCTAAATGGTTATATTGTTTTGTTTTGTTTTTGTAACAACACTTATGTACAATTTATGAGAATGAACTATTTATTATATTAATATTTTTATAATCTTTGGACTTTCAGTTATTGCGATAGAATACAACTTCCTGTATTCCTTTTCTAAAACTCCGCTTTTTCTCTTTTTTTGTTTAGTACGAGGCAACGAAATGCTTTTGGTGGGCAAATATTCGCTAGATAATCTGCACAATATTTAAAAAAAAGATTAGAGGGATGACGTAAGTGCTATTGGTACGTTTCCATATACTGATCTTGGCTTCTTTTAAACGGCAGAGCTGGGGGGCTATGTTCGACAAATGCTTAATTTCTCCTAAAAAGAAACGGAAGTGACGGAAGTGACAATATCGCGTCTGATTGGTTAGAGGCTCGAATAACGAAAGAGGGAACTTTCGTCATTTGAGCCTCTAACCAATCAGACGCGATATCGTCACTTCCGTCACTTCCGTTTCTTTTTAGGAGAAACGAAACATTTGTCGAACATAGCCCCCCTGTCCAAGTGAAGAATGTATTACTATCACTCGAGTTTGAAACGTAGGGTGAGCAGGTATGTTTGGATTGCCTTTAGCTGTGCTACAAACAGATATATTCAACCTACCAACGGAAAAAGCTATTAGATGTTCCGGTTTCTTCACGAGTCCGGTGCCGTCTTTTTTCATGAACCTGGTCGGATCAAATTCATCGGGGCGTTCCCAAAGCTCGGGATCCCTGTGGACCGCCAAGAGATTGGCCAGGACCACGGTGTCCTTGGGAATGAAGTAGTTGTCGAAGAAGGTGTCTTCCCGCGTTCTGTACAACAGACGAAAAAATGTCCTATTAACAACATGTCACATCTCGCAATGCATCACAATGTTGTACAAAATATTTTTTTGCTTTGTTTTAATCGGTGTCCTTCGATTGATTACAATATTTATTCTTATTGTATTTGCCATCGCGTGTTATGTTGTTATGCTGAGCTGCTGAACTGCAACGGCGGGTTGGGGGGGGGGGGGGGGGTAGGAGACCTTGTCAGGAACCATGGCTTTATCTCTCCCGCTAAACAAAAAGAAAATGGGGGGGGGGGTGGGTGGGGGGGAGAGAAACTGTATATTCATTAGAATACGAGATGAGCGGGGGGGGGGTGCTGTGAAGGCTCTGTGTGCTATTGACCATGCCAATAGCAGGAAAAACGCGTACAGTTGAGGTAGAGACGGATTAAAATTGGGGAAAAAAGATGGGGAGGCATCAAAAAATTAAAGTACCATACAACCGAATAAAAATAAAACAGTCCGCCACAAACATACAAGCTATCCTTGTTAATTGTGGAGACCCGCAAGGGGTCTGCACACCAACACAAACAATAAGGCAAACCCGCATAGTGCACGTGAAAGCCCACTTGTAGGAGACCTCTTCCTAAAATGGTGTTATTCGCAACTCCAACGCCCTATAGGTGGCGGGGCGGTAGTTCCAAGATCGCGGAAGAGACGGGGATAGATTTTCCAGGATATCCCGTGCGCCTGCTCGCTGACGCTGTTCAGCGCGCTAAAAAATGACTTGTTTGTCTACAAATGCGAAGCGGTTAGGGAGGGATCATAGTACAGGTGACGGAAATGCCGATGCACGTTAGGAAAACGAGCATGCTGTTATTTAAAAGTTGCAGAAACCTCAAATTGGGAAGCTTTGTGGTGAGCGAGCGCGTTTTAGGCACCGGCCACGTAACTGTTTGTAGCAGAATATTTTTGAGGGTGATGAAGATACGTTCGCGCTTTGCCTGGCCATTAGTGCTCTAAAAAGAGAGCCGCGAACGGTGACCGTCAACCTTCGGAAGAGCAGCGTTCACAGTATTGATGTCTTCGCGTCACAGCCTCACAACTCGCTGCTCACCGTCTCGGTTTTAGTGTATTGCAACACGTAATCAAACTGCTCTATGGTTATTGATAAAAAGTTTGTCATCACAAGCTACCGTGCGGTGTAGCATTACAACCGCAAGCTCACGCTGCGCCTTTGAAGCACAATGTTCAGTGCGCGCCAGGAACGTTGCCGTGCTTATCACTCTAAAAAAAAAAAAAATGTTGTAGTCCTTACACCCCTTGTTACATATACGACACTCCAAACCTTCAGTTCGCCGTGCAGCCCTCTGACGTCAAACTGACGGCCCCAACTTTTACGAGAGGCTTGATGACGGCGCAATATAAGATATTAAACAGCTAAAGTACGCATCAAAGAGTACCGAAAAAAAAAAAACGAGGTTTTGCAGTAGGGCCAAGAAAACCCCGATTACTTTTTTTTTTTACAGTCATTTACACTTACTTAAGCTATTTTAATAAGTTGCACAACTCGGCTATCAAGCAGCTCATGAAAGTTGGTAGCGCCGGTTGAACGTCAGTGCGCTGTACGTCCAACTGAAGTTCAGGGGTGTCGTACGCTATGCAAAAACTGCCTATTAACACAATCGGCGTGTTTATGGGTTTTATTTATTGCTCTATCAAAAATAAATATTTTAATATACCGTACATTTTTTTTTTTTTTTCGACCGTGTTATTTGCAACATTGCGGTCCCTCTGGCCAAAACTGCGCGTTCTAAGCTTTCGTCACGAACGGCTGGCTAACACAGACGCGCTTAAAATGCTTCGAGCATTTCTTTATTTGCTTTGTAATTACCTGAAAGCAAGTACGGGTATTCTGTCTTTTTAAAGTGCCTGGAATAAATGGTCATGTTCCTTGTAACGGCCTTAAAACGCGAACCCATTCCCGATTTGTATTGCTCGACATACCGTTGCGCGACGAGTTTTCTCCTACTTATGGCAAAGAATAAACTTTTCGTAGACCGTACTATAGAGCTCTTCATTATTAGCGGGAGCGTTTTTCGTCACGTTGAGCACAGCTTGAGCTGGCGGCCATGCACAAGATCAGAAATCCGCAGCGTATGCGATACACGAAAAGTCCCTAGTGAAATTAGACATCCGGGTCCTTCGTGCAACGCTGTTGCAAGGCGGAGCACAAGAATTCCTTTTTTAACGCGCTCACTTTCTTCGTTAAAACGGCTTCACGCATCAAGGCCGACAGTCCCTGCCACCGTTTCCGCGCCGCCGCCGCCGCTGCCGTCCCCGCTCATCTGGTTCTCCGTTCGTCCGCGGGAGGGCGAGCGGCGCGCTGGAGTTGCGACCGTAAGTGCTATTGGTACGTTTCCATATACTGATCTTGGCGTCTTTTAAACGGCAGAGCTGGGGGGCTATGTTCGACAAATGCTTAATTTCTCCTAAAAAGAAACGGAAGTGACGGAAGTGACAATATCGCGTCTGATTGGTTAGAGGCTCGAATAACGAAAGAGGGAACTTTCGTCATTTGAGCCTCTAACCAATCAGACGCGATATCGTCACTTCCGTCACTTCCGTTTCTTTTTAGGAGAAACGAAACATTTGTCGAACATAGCCCCCCTGTCCAAGTGAAGAATGTATTACTATCACTCGAGTTTGAAAAGTAGGGTGAGCAGGTATGTTTGGATTGCCTTTAGCTGTGCTACAAACAGATATATTCAACCTACCAACGGAAAAAGCTATTAGATGTTCCGGTTTCTTCACGAGTCCGGTGCCGTCTTTTTTCATGAACCTGGTCGGATCAAATTCATCGGGGCGTTCCCAAAGCTCGGGATCCCTGTGGACCGCCAAGAGATTGGCCAGGACCACGGTGTCCTTGGGAATGAAGTAGTCGTCGAAGAAGGTGTCTTCCCGCGTTCTGTACAACAGACGAAAAAATGTCCTATTAACAACATGTCACATCTCGCAATACCTCAGAATGTTGTACAAAATATTTTTTGCTTTGTTTTAATCGGTGTCCTTCGATTGATTACAATATTTATTCTTATTGTATTTGCCATCGCGTGTTTTGTTGTTATGCTGAGCTGCTGAACTGCAACGGCGGGTTGGGGGGGGGGGGGGGGTAGGAGGCCTTGTCAGGAACCATGGCTTTATCTCTTCCCGCTAAACAAAAAGAAAATGGGGGGGGGGGTGGGGGGGAAGAGAAACTGTATATTCATTAGAATACGAGATGAGCGGGGGGGTGCTGTGAAGGTCCTGTGTGCTATTGACCATGCCAATAGCAGGAAAAACGCGTACAGTTGAGGTAGAGACGGATTAAAATCGGGGAAAAAAGATGGGGAGGCATCAAAAAATTAAAGTACCATACAACCGAATAAAAATAAAACAGTCCGCCACAAACATACAAGTTATCCTTGTTAATTGTGGAGACCCGCAAGGGGTCTGCACACCAACACAAACAATAAGGCAAACCCGCATAGTGCACGTGAAAGCCCACTTGCAGGAGACCTCTTCCTAAAATGGTGTTATAGTCACTCGCAGCTGAAGCATCAAATGAATTTTGGCCCGGGATAAACAATTTTAGATCGGGATTTTACTCCTCGGATTTCGTTTAGTGGGCCAAAAGGAAGAGGATGGAAAGTCAAGAGCCTGCCTTACGGTACCGAAAATTTGAAAATATAGCGGACTATTTGGTACTTTTTTTTCTTCAAAAGCTCTCCGCCTTTTCACTGTGATACATCCGCGGTGAAGCACGTCAGCTGGCCCTCAGTACTGGACACGGCCACTCCGTCCCTTGGACGTATACGGGCTCGTCAACAACATCAATCTGTCGACGAATATTTGGATTCGCGTTCGTGGCCAAAATGTGTGTGTGACATTTATCATCACTTGCGAGTGACAAATTTCGTAGCGTGATTAAAAAAAAAAAAACATGGTGGAAGCTTGGAGTCGTCTCATTCGGTAACATACTACGTCACGACCACGTGGTTCCTTATTTAGCTTTTGAGTTGAGGAGGAAAACAGGGTGTGGCTTGTCCCATGCATCTCAATATCCCAAGGCAACCGATGAGATATTAGCCAATCAAAACACCGAGCAGCGAATCACAAAACACGACGCTTGAGCCTCCCTTTTCTGGAGCGCTCCTCGACTATGATATTTCCCTGAGCTTCCGCTGTCCGTTTATCCCAGCCCAGATTACATAAAAAAATACTTTTCGATAAAGCAAAAAAAGAAAAAAAGAGAAGAAACTTTTTGTGTAGATTTAATGTATAAAACTCCGCTTTAAAAGAGGGCTGGGTAAACACATCCACGGCCGCACGTGGCTGTCGAAGACACCAGCTGCGGTTCCCCATATGTGTGTGCCACGAGGGTCGCCGAAAGCGAAAGCAAGCAAAAACGACGAAGCATGGCAAGCACTTCGCCCTCCTATATTGAACCTTCAATGTAGTACAGTATGTTGCGATTTAATTCTGAAAGAACACTAACATTTCAACTGAATTTGGCTAGCCTTAATGTATTCCCACCCATTGATGCGGAGCATGTGGAGTTTTAGATTGAGCCACGGCCAGGCTAGACGGTGGCATTCGTTACGGTCTTTGCTCTCGCTTAAAAGCGATATAATTTTTTTCTTGTCGCGTGCGGCCGCGACCACGCCACCCCTTCCAGTATTGCCTAAATTACCCAGAACAACTGTTCCGACCACCGTGTTTGAAACGGCGTGCCAACATACTCGTATGAAATATATGCAGTGCACTGATTGAAATACGTTTTTGCATAGAATAAAGAAACGCTTGTTTATGAAACTGTGTTTTATAAGACAGAGAGGGAGAGGTGCTCCGTGTAAGTCCCTGCAGGTAGGTGGTCGCAAGGCCTATAGACCTAACTATAGTCTGGATTTTTCTCCATTTTGAGCAGAGCGAAGAGTCCAACACGGCGAGATTGGGGTGCATTCTTAGAAGGAGTTAAAAAGGCTCTAGAAGGGATGAGGTCACCGCGTCCCTAGCGAGCTACGGTGGGAGGGAGAAACTATACTCCACGTGAAGGCCGTAAAAACTACAGCTGACCTGCACGGCCGTGGTTGAGCATTTGGAGCTACGAACTAACAACCAAATCAGTATAAAACAGCGTCGGGGACCTTCGGGACACTCTGTTTACCTTTGCTTTTGAACGGTGAGGTTCAGAACCTCCAGAACCAGTAACTACAACAATGATTAAATATTAAAAATAAAATAGCTATGGGATATTATTTTTTTTAATTAGAGATGCATAATCATCGTTTTGAGTGATTTCTAACCTTGAATAGACCGTGTCCGTCGGACCTCACCAGTTACTTTTCCTAAGTTCGACAACGATGTACCATTAACTTTTAAGATGCTCTCATTAAAAGCCTCGATGTTTAAAGGTTTAAAATTCTTCGGAAGAAAAAACAGACACACGACAAAATATTTCTGCATATTCGTTTGTTAAACCTATAAAGGTTTTCTGATGACCGTGTAAAATTTCCATTCATTTAGTTCGTGATCTCATTTAATTTTATAGAGAAGACATACACGAAAATTAATGAGATCATGTCGAAACTACAGCTGGTTGCATACATTTATATTGCAAAACCTTTTGTGATCTCGTAGCTAAACGCCGTCGGTTGGATACGTTTTCTAAACTATAATTATGGCTCGCGATGACGAGTGACAGGAGAGATAATAAGATTGCTACGCTCTTGCCATCTGCTTGACCTTATTTTTCCGATATATATGTGTTTGTTCGCTCATCGTCACTTGGGAGCGTTTAGATTATATCGTTCTACACGTATCTGACATAATTCAGTTCACTGTGATTGAGGTTTTGAAACTAAATTTTGTATATGCATATTTTCTGTACTTCTTTCCAAACTAGTCACTGCTAGTGAGTCGAGTGGGTTTCGCAACAGCACTGGCACAGTTCACTAGTCATGAATCATTGCAGACAAAGTGGTATCGAAATAAAAAGTAAAAGAAATAGTTGGTGTCAATTTAAGCCTTCTGTGCAGACGGAAAGGGGCGGAGAAGTGGCGAGAAGTTTTCAGTAAAACTTCCCGTACCAAAGTCACACAACTTGGGTCCCCAAAGTTCGCTCGTAACGGGACAAAACCCGATTAGCAGGTTTCGTATTAACGGAAATCGACTGTACCTCGATGAAAGCTGAAAACGACTCCTAAAGCTTTCGGACCCTTTCTTAGACAGAAGCGATTATGCCGCTTTTCTCCCTCACTGAGACACTGCAAAGGGCGTCCGCACATCGTGGTACCGTTTTAGCTTTTACAGTGCTAAACAGGTGAAGAGTACGATTCATGCAGCTTTTTATTTTTATGTTTAAATATTTCGTTTAAGGCATATTTTTAGCATCGGCTCAGATTCGAAATATTCTTTATATATATGTATATATAAATGAACATACTTAATCCAATGAATCAAAGAATCAAAGTTTTGAGGAACCCGCCGAAAGCCAAAAATCGGCGGAGCCAGGATTTGAACTCTGGGCCTCCCAATGTCCGGTCGGGTGTGATAACCTCTACACCTTGGCTTTCTGGCCCTTCCTATCTGTCTTATTAATTCACAAGAAACGAAATGTATCCAATCGGAGGTGTTCTGAAAACACACGCCGCCGCGTGGAACGCGGTACGACGCTTGGTGTCACGTGGTACGTGCTCGTTTGAGCTCCAGAAATCCTCCCACTGTTTGTCTCGTCACGTGTACATGTAGTAGTCTTCTTTGTTTATGAGCTTTAGAGGCACGGTATCATCATATATATATATATATATATATATATATATATATATATATATATATATATATATATATATATATATATATACTGTAAACGACAAAATTTTCGCGAGGACCTAATTTTCGCGAATTTCACGAATTGCTTACAATTCGCGAAAATACGTCCCGCGAACAATCCGGACAGTATGTGAACGCTACGGAAGCTACACTCGATTCGCGAAAATTAAGTCGTTTACAGTATATATATATATATATATATATATATATATATATATATATATATATATATATATATATATATATATATCAAATCCTGCCGGCAAAAAGGGTCGAATTTTTAATTTCGCTGAAAAAAATATATGTTATGGCATGTTCTCTAAAAACGCAGTAGGCATAAACCACAAGTTCGTCGGATTTTTTTGTTCTCGACTTACGAATTTTAAAAGAGGCTACGGTGGAAAGCAGTGTTTTTCACATCCGTCGTGAGTAGGATGTTTCGCTCGATCCCCTGCCGTGGATTTTGAGTCCACATTATATTAACTTTCTTCAAGCACTCTGTGAGCACATTTAAAAGGCTATAATATCATAAAATAATTTTAGGCGTTTTGCTTTTTTTCTGTAAAAATGTCAAATACGCCCCCTCGGTTAATTGTTGACGAACTTTGACAATTAAATAGTTGCGATTTACTTGGGTTACATCAATATTTTTTTATGTCTACGGAGAACCCAAAACACGCTCTTTATATATATTATAAAATGACTCAGCTGTATCAAATATATATATATATATATATAGAGAGAGAGAGAGAGAGAGAGAGACCGGCAATCTTGAGGGTGCGGTATGCTCGTTGCAAAAGAACTGTGGAAGTTCGCCGTCAGCACGCGCTCAGCAGCCGTGCACACAGATACGGCCGCCAGTAAATACTCCCTATAGGTCCATGCCAGAAACCCTAGCGTCGATGTCAGGTTAAAAGCCCAGTATAACGTTCCGCCTCGAGCGCGTGCTTTTTACCTTCAATAATACTTCGTCGCACGCGCAGCCAGAGCTTGTCGGAAGGCAAGGAACGCGTGGTGGAGGCGCAGAACCTGCTGCGCTCTTCACCTGTCCCCGATGAGGTTGAGCCCCCGCCTAGCTCTGCTGCATGTCCGGGTGAAGAGATCGTGCAAAAAGCGGAGGTAATCGCAAGTACCGTACCCCCTGGGCAATCCAAGCGGGACGACGGTTCTCCACCGAAGCATCTCCCAAATGCAGGCCATGGTGAAGTGCATTTGCGAGCGGTCTTCCCAGGCGGGTTTCCTCTCTCGGCCGATGACGTCGTTGATCTCCCGCTGGATGACTGCCTGCACCGTGTCCGGGTTCTTGGCACAGTTGAACAGGTGCCACTGAATGCTGGCCGCGACGGTGCCCGTCCCAGCCACGAAGAAGTCGATGGCGTTTCCCAGGATGTAGGCTTCTGCATTGGTGTAGGTGTCGCTGTCGATGCTATTGTAATTGACAGGATTACAAGAGTAGGGATATTGTTCAGTGGTCCCGCACCCAGCGAGAGTTTTCTGCCCTCGACAACACTTCGGCGTCTCGTGTAGCTCGAGCGTACGAGTGCAGCCAAAGCACGGCGAAAGGCGTGGAGCGCGTGCTGGAGGGCGTGCGTTCGAAAGACCCGCCCAGCCCTGCTCACTCTGTAATACCCAATTCACATATCAGCGTAGAGGTACCTTTAGCATACGTCCCTTAGCTGAAGGTACCTGTAGTAAACGGAGTTCTTGATCACACGATAAATAAACGGAGCAGTTTGCGTTGATGTCGATTGCATTCCTGCTAAACCGCGAGAGGAGTGCGTTATAAACAATTATTCCCCAAGCTGGGTTTGACGCGCAGTTTTTTTTTTTTTTTTATTATTGTGTGTGAAATATCACGTTAAATCCTAAATATAATTTGTGTTTGCTTTTGCGGCACTTCATTTTTTTCTCTAAGTCTAAGGGCGCACCTAAATGAGTTTTGCTTTGAAACGTCCGACCCGTCTGGCCAGACTGGCCCTAAATCATCTGCGTTTAGGAGTTTCCATTGCGAGGTGGGAGACTTTCTTGAATTTAGCAGCTCCATTTTTCCGCGAAGTTCGCACTTAAGTAGCTAAAAAGCGCCCGGCAGAAACGAACCACGTCGGAGTCTCACGGTTACGCCAGCCACGCCATCGAAAGGGATGGACGACGACGATGATAAAAGACCCTGGGCGGGAGAGTCGGACGACTCGTCTACAACCTCGAGAAAGAGCTCGCAGTGGCCCATCGCGTTCGGGTACGTAGCAGACATTGTTTTCCACGTGCCGCCGCTGCTACCTGCTAGCTGGAGTATGCGTTCCTCGTTAATGTATTATTCCATCACATTTGTGTTCACAATCATTTTATAATTTGCTACTTACATATATTCAATCTGATATAATGCATTAAACAAGATATATTTTTATATAGGGAGCTTGGCGAGCTCCGTTTAACACAGGACCTCCCTTAGCGAAAGGGACCTTTATGCGCCCTTTGATCACGATCTCCAGCTCCCTTAAAGGTGTATCCACACGACGGACCAAATTGCTGTTTTGGTCCGCGGGCCGTGCATCACGTGGTCTTACGTCACCGGTATTCGAGGTCCGCCGGCGGTCCGCGGCCCGCGCTTCTGAGAAATGCCAAGCGACTTTTATTGCCCGGACCTTGGCGGCGGACCGCGGCGTTTTTAGTATAATTGAAGCGCTAAGTCTGGCAACAAGCTGACTTTTGTTATTTGGATTGCAATCCAAATCCAAAGTCGTTTTCTTTGGCGCCTTTTGTTGAAGACGAAGAAGACGAACCTCTTGTTGTGCGACGATGGCGGCATGGTGCGACGATGCAACTTTTTACTTCATCACGCTTCATCGCCCCACTCTGTGGGATTGCCCTTTTCGGTTCACTTAAGATCCTCCTCGTCCTCAATAGTCAACGCCAGGGCCACCGCGGCCAAACGTCTCTTTCGTTCAACCTCCATCTTGGATCCTTACAAATAGCCTCCAAGCAGCTCGCTGCATGCGTTTGGCGGAGCTGTGAGTTCGAGGGTTAGACCGGCCCGTTCGCTCTTTCGTCTGCTCTTTTGGTCCGCCGTGTGGATGCTCATTGCAGCCGGGCGGCCCACGGGCCGCGCATCACGTGATCAATCGGTCCGCGGCCCGGTCCGTCGTGTGGATACACCAACAGGTACCTGTGCCAAAGGTACCTTTACGCTGCCGTGAGACTCTACCTTCGTAAACGCTTAGGTCCCTCGAGAGCCTCGAGCGTACACGCGCTTTGGCGCCTCGAGATCCACACGTGCACACCTCTTTGGGTAACAAGTGTGCACTGGAGGCCATGTATCAGAAATGGACGCCCTGCTGTTGTCATTCTGTCAGGGACTGCAGAGAAATTACAATTCTATAAAGTAAAAACAAAAAAGAAGATTAATTTGTGGATTTTTAGAGAAGGCGTGAGCATCACCCTTGGAAACGCCACACACATCCTCCTATGAAAAACGCTAACACTGACGGCTTCACTTTTCTCTTGTGGCCTTCTCTTTTGCTTCCTTTAATATTGCTATCTCTTTCTGGCCTCGTTACGGGGTACGTGTTATTGTTTCCTAAACGAGGAACGCTAAGACTGACTAACACACTTAAGGTGCGGCGTTACCCAAGGGTCATGCTGACGGATTCCCTAAAAATCTGCCAATGGATCTTCCTGTAATTTTTGTCTTTCCCTTTTTTTGTACCAAGCCTGTCAGAGTGCGTCGACGCCCTTGGATACGGTCATTCATATCACTCCTGGAAAGAACCACATCCATACCACTCGTGGAAGGACCGCATCCATATCACTCGTGGAGGGAACCGCATTTATCATTTTTTTACCACACACACACACATCACAGCCCACGTACCGCTGCTACGGAGGCCCAGAGCGAAGAGCAACCGGGGACGGCAGAGGCGCCAATTGAGCACGCCCACATTTCACCGCACCGCGATGCAACACGTAGATAACAAAGCCGTGGTGCTGAGTAAGATGGCGTCATCAGAGAAGTCCAACGCCAGGCACAGATTGGACACAATGATCGCATCAGCGTTCGCCTCAAACTTGACTCAAAGTCGAGCGCTGACTCAGCACTCGTTTCCAGATTGTGTCTAGCATTGGCCTTCTCTGAGGACGCCATCTCGTTCAGCACTACGGTTTGGTTAACCAGAAGGTGTTGCGTAATGCCTCCTCCTCTCTGGCTCCACGACAGCTGTGCGCGTGACTTTGACGAAAACCCGGCGGTGTCTGTCAGTTCGTCAGCGCCGGGGAGAGAGGGAGAGGTTGATGCGTGCTGACGTCCGCACTTCAGACCAATGGGTGCGTCACACACGTCACCCTCTCCTCTCCTCCTCCCTCTCTCCCCGGCGCTGACAAACGCAAGACACCGCCGGGTCTTTTTCAAAATAAGCGTTCTAATACTACATAAAAAAAACTGTCGATAGTAGTTTAAAAATATAAACTGTTAACTTGTTTCAGACGCCGCACCAGGTGGTTCTTCTCTTCGCTGAGGCGATAAGTTGTGCATTTTAAATTTAGGCAATATAAATGAATTCAAGGATTAGGGTGTTGTAGATATACCCCCTGCCCCCCCCCCCCCCTTTTCCTGTAAAAATCAAGGCCAGGCTTTTATGTAGTCGAAGCTAGTAAGAAGAACTTAAAAATAACTTCCAGGAAACCTGAGATTGGCAACGGACTTTTCGCCAAGAAAACTAAGAGTCCGCAGATTTTTCTTAGACTTTGGGAAGCTAAATCGCCTAACTTCGTTTCACCTTATCTGCGAGCGAAGCCAAAGCTAAAAGCGCCAGACCAGCGCTTTTTGCGTTTCACCCCAGCTCGCGCGCTCGAGCAAAGCCTGAACGGATGGAGCTTTCGTGCTCGCGCTTCCAGATTTGCCTTCGCTCGCACATAAGGTGAAACGAAGTATAGCTATACGTATGTCTACTGCCATTATGAGGCTTCCAAGGAGTTCGTATTTAGTCCGCAAGCTTTATCAGTTCATTCATTTGGCTTTTTTAGTACGTAAAACAGCTCTAAGCCCAGATGCTCAATTACTGAAAACAAGCTAATAAACGATCACTGCGAAAAAAAAAAAAAAGCTTTAAGTCTAGGGTCAAAACAAAAATGGGACAACACAACACCGGCTCAAAGAGATTTTCTTTTTTTGTCGAGGCCGTGCTGTGTTGTCCCGTTTTGTGTCCTTAATTTCCACGATTTTCCTTTTTTATGATGTTTAGTTACATTGCATATAAAGCGCAAAGAGTGCGGCTAAAAAAAACAATTGGCGCGTATCTAGAAAGCGAACACTCCTTTGAGATGAGCGAAACTTGATACCTGTTAACGAAGCTTATTGTGCTATGATTGGTTGTACGACTCTCTGGCTCACTATACTCCGTTCACCCTGAGAGGGGCCCTGCAATCATATTTAATCGTCTACCTTTTTTGCGGTTTCCACGTCTCTTGGGATTCGGGCAAGCCAGCGGGCACGGAGAGAGTAACTAAATATCAGTGCGTCATATTTTAACCGAACGACGCGGAAACCTCCTCCACCTACGAGGGCGACCCCCGTTGGCGAAAGCGCGCGATATGTAACGTCTTTGGTCCTGCGCTTACTACTGGTCAGAACCCTCTAAAATCTTTTTTTTAGACGAGATACAAAATATAAGTGCCGCGAACCGTTTTAATTATGTATGAAAGTAGTTTTTGTTCAGTATTTTAGATCAGAAAAGAAACAAATGCAGTTTATAAAGTACGGAAACAAGAAATGACCCGTCGACATACCCGCCACCAAGCGGCGGAAAAAAATGGCGCATACTAGAAAGGGCTAGTGGGATGAAACGCCGATGATCGGCGAGCGTAGAAAGGTCCCGGATGTACGCGGCGGCGCTGCGGTCGTATACTGGCTCGAGGATCCGACCGGTTCCGAGCGTTCCGAAGGCTTTCGGCGCGGGCTTCGCTGGCGATTTTGCCATTTAGGCGGTATGGCAGCGCGAAGTGGCTCCCGTTCTGAACTTATATTTACCCAGTGTTTGCTGTCGTTTCTGGCCAATGAAGTGTTATGCCGAATTAGTCTTTAATCGCGCAGCAAATGCAATGCGAGCCGCCCTGGCCGCCCGCTTCACTACAGCCTATCCAACACGTGCTTTAGTGGCGCCCTCTCGAGCCGTCGACACGGAGTGTGGCAGCCGTGAGCGCTTGATGTGCTCACTACCCCTCCTCTAGTTCACGGCCACTCAAGCCAGGACCTACGACGTCATGAATGAGGTTATTTTTTGCTTGTTTTCGTAATTCTAATTCGCCTCTAACTTTTAAAATAAAGCGAAATTTGAGAAAAGATAAATTTTATTAAGTTACTACGTTCAGTGCGCTCAGGTTCGGTGCAAATTAAAAACCAGTCAAAAAGTTGTTGCAGGGCCCCTCTAAGCTGAGGCTGCGGCCAATCGCCGCATGGGAAAAGCGTGCTTTCGGCGTACCTCGGAAGTGGGAGTTCGGGTTGCTTTGGTGTTCGGTGACCTTGTTGAGGTAGCCGTCGATGAAGTCGCGATGAAAGTTGGGATCAATCGTCTTTTGATGTTCTTTGACACGTTCCCTATTAATAAAATAAAATAATCATGAATGTTAAACGTCGCGTATCGGTCTGTTCCTCCCGACAAACATGTAGACAAAATACGAAAGGAAAGGGGACAGCGAGAAACATTACTCCCCATACGAGTGTGCACTTAGAAGGCTATTTCTAATGACGAATGACTAAAATCTTCTCAGACAGGCTAGTGGGAGAGAGAGTAAAAGCGCGAATACCACGAGCAAAGAAATAACGCTCAACCTGTTCTTTTTTTCTTTTTTTTTGCCGCGTGGGTTACATTAAGCTGATCGACTTCAAATAAATTATCAAAATTATATTTACTTGCTGTGGCACTCATTTAGTATGAAGGCGCGGCATGGTGGTTTTGTGAAATATTGAATGAAACACCTGGCTCAATCGAAATTTACTTTTAAAAACCATACGTTTCTTAGGAATGCAGCTATACATTTCTTAAGTTAAAATTAGAAAAGAAACATAAGAAAACCTTGGAGCAATTGGTAAGACTAAACCGGGGATAGGAGCAGACACGAATTGTTTTCTTATACCTATCTCTTTTATTTAATCAAACATCATATTCGCCTCTTCGCTGACGATTGTGTCATCTACCACCAAGTAACTAACCCTTCGGACCACCAACTCATTCAAGATGACCTCATACGCATTCAAGCATGGTGCGAAGAATGGCAGATGTCTCTTAACGTCCAGAAATGCCAGCTCGTGTCATTTACACGCCGTGTAAACCCCTCCGTGTTTTCCTACTCACTTAATAACGTACCTCTGCAGAAAAGCCTTTCCTATAAGTATATCGGAGTCCACCTCTCATCTGATCTTTCCTGGGCCACTCATATCAGTCACGTTATCTACACTGCTAATCGCTCTCTAGGCTACTTAAAACGTAACCTTAAGCTAGCCCCTCCTCATCTAAAACTACTTGCTTACTCATCCCTTGTCCGTCCTAAACTGGAGTACGCATCTGACATCTGGGACCCGCATCAGGCCTATCTCATCAATAACCTCGAATCACTCCAGAATCGTGCAGTACGTTTTATCTATTCAGATTACTCTTCCTTTTGTAGCGTAACTAATCTTAAAATCCGTGCAAACCTTCCAGTCCTTTCTGTTCGTCGTCAACTTGCTAGGCTATCTCTTTGCCACATATTGTACTACAGCCAGTGCCTCCGGTCATCATCCATCATATCTTCAGAACACCGGCTTCGTCGTACGGGACATAACCTCGGCGTAAGACGCCCCAAAGCAAGAACCGTCACCTTCCAGAATTCATTTTTTTCACGCACTGCCATTGATTGGAACGATCTTCCCGAGAACGTCGTCATTACTCATGACCCGATAGAATTTAAAAAACGCTTGCTAGAGTCCCCACTTTAGGTTTGTACGAACCATCTATATGTGTATAGTTTGCCTTTTACGTTTGTGTGTTTTTGCTCTTTGTATGCGAGTTGCTTTTGGCGTGTTTTCTACCCTTTCGTTTTACGCTGTGTACCTACCCCTTATGTAATACCCCCAAGGGGGTCCTTAAGGTATCTAAATAAATAAATAAAAAACAATGGCACAGCAGTGCTTTCCTTTGTTTTTGTTTACTACGACTGCAAAAGCGTTTCAATTTTAACAAAAAAATGCGCAACCTGGCAGAACCTTTCATAAGTTTCATGGGTTTAGGATAAGACATTAAATTTTGTTTCATATAAAGTGGCTTAGTTGGTCATACAGCGCTTGAATACGTCTTTGCGCGATATGCCTTCAATTCACTTAGTTATTTTTATAACCACTTTTTTATTTTATTTAGGCATACTGTTAGCCTGTTAAAGTTGTTACAGGAGTAAACAAAGCATAAGAATACATTTGATAAAATAAAACACGGACACTATGGCAACTACAGTTGGAAACATAGACGTTAAAACATACCTGAATACACGAAAAATGTCCCTTCACACGCACACGAAAAAAGAAGCCGGGCAGGTGTTTGATACTTTAAAAACACGCCGTTTCGTTTTTTTTTTTTTTTTTTTTTTATTTCTGCTGCACTTTGTTTTAGTAATTACTGGTAGAATCTTGAAGAAAAGTTTGGAAACGTGTGTACGCAAGATACCAAATTCTGTAATTTGACTTGTTCAGGTTTACTTTCTATAAAAATATTGCATTTGAGAATAGTAACAAACAAAAAGACGGTCGCTGAGTGCGCTGCAGCCCAAGGATTAATTTCGTCATGTAAATTGATATTTCAGTCCACACAGTCTGAAAAACGTGACCTGAATTCGGGAAAGTCATATTTATACCTTATTCCTCCGGATAAAAAAAAAAAAGAAGAAAACTATACGAACAAAAGCAGAAGGCCATAATTGAAAACTTGACTTCAGAAGCATGTTTTCTAATCATGCATGCGATTAAGACATGCCTTAATGGCAAGAGGGAAAAAGCGAGAAAATAAAAGCTCTCCTTTTGTTTCTAGTTGAACAAGAACTAAGCAATCCACAGCTTTCATTTTTTCCTCTTGTGTGTGTCTTTTCTTTTAAACAAAAGCCTGCGATATTGATTATCTAATTCAAAGTAGAGGAACGCACGTGGTATATTCCCCTTTTAGCATCACTCGTCTCACTTCTGCCTCCTGAAATAATTTCTGAAAAAGCGAGGGAAACAGAATTATTTTATTTTATTTATTCGGCAGGTGTTAACATACTTTTGTGAACGGACCACCCTGTATTTTTTCCATTATATCATGCAGAGCTGTTCAAGTTAAGTTATTCAGGCTCCCAGTTGTTTCAGATTTTTGCTGGCTATGGCAGGAGAGACAAAGTTATGTTCGAATGCAGCTTCTTATACAACCGCTAATCACGTGCTAAATATGACAAGCAATCTTAATTGAGGGAAAAGTTCTAAAAGTACTAGTTTATTTTTTTTTATAGTTCGGGAAATTGAATAATTACGGTTCCTTGGTCAACTTGTGTCCTTATTTTGACTCCATAAATCCAATTGATTTATTTCATGTTTTGCTGTTACGCTCCTTCATCAACCGCATAATTAATTTTATGCTTGTCACCTTATTGAACGGAACCTTATTGGTGTAGAAACCTGAAGCTGTCATTTCTAAAACAAAATAAGAACTATGGGAAAGGGGAAAAAAGACAGGACGAATAAACATTCGTTCTACTCCAATACACTTTAGTACAACATGTTCAATTACCGTGAGTTCAGATCGGAATGAATAATGTTTTTACTTCTTCCTCCATAGCTTTCCTCCTCAACTCAAGAGCAAATGGAGATATCACGCGGTCGTAACGTGTTTGGGAACCGGTAAGATGACTCCAAGCTTCCACCGTCCTTTTTAAGCACACAATGAAACTTGTAATTCGCAAGTCATGATAAGTCCAGTCAGGGCACTCATGGCCACGAACACGAATCAAAGTACAGTGATGTCTCGTTAATAGAGAGTTTTAGTAGATCGTTTCTCACTCCGATAACAATACCCGATACTGCGCCGGAGCCATTAGAGAGTTTTAGTAGATCGCTCCTATAACGATACCCTATAACGATACGATAACCATACGATACCGATACACAGAACAAGAATGCGCATTTAGTAGACCATTTTGAAGACGATACATCCGTTACCTCCGATACGGTCGCTTGAGGCTTGGGGCGCTCCCTAGTTGAAACGATTTGCACTTTCCAAAATGAAAAAAATAACGAATTAAAAGAAAAATGTTTCACGGAAGGAAAAATAACAGTTCTTACATTTAATAAAATTAAAAAAAAACATCATTTAAGTTTTATAAGTTGCAGAAATTACAGAAATGCAGCAGCAAGCTACATCTAGCCAAGTAGAGACAATCCAATGGAAGCGAGCATGCCGGCCGCGTCGCGGCGGTCGCCTATTGTTTGCCGCATCAATTGTTGTGGCTTTCTTAGAGCGGAATAGCTACCTTGGAAATTACAGCGCTAACCCGCTACAACGCACAACCAACGCAGCGACTGGCAGAAGTTCCCCGATGCAACGGACCCGTTTGCCTCTAGGGGCGCCCTGGTCGGTGCTTGAATTAGATCCGCACCTTTTCTATGCCGGCCGCGTCGCGGCGGTCGCCTATTGTTTGCCGCATCAATTGTTGTGGCTTTCTTAGTGCGGAATAGCTACCTTGGAAATTACAGCGCTAACCCGCTACAACGCACAACCAACGCAGCGACTGGCAGAAGTTCCCCGATGCAACGGACCCGCTTGCCGCTAGGGGCGCCCTGGTCGGGGCCTGAATTAGATGTGCACGGTTCCTATAGACCTTTTTCGCATAACCTCAAACCAGCCAGTAACTGACGTACCCTCGACCTGGTGCATTTTTGGATTGCCCGCTGACACAGGGTATGCAACCGCCAAGGGTATGGGCGAAAAGGCTTAAAAACGGACGTCGTGCATGAGGTAGTTCCGAGTGCTCCTTTTTACCGTGCTGCAATTTCCGCAAATCTACGGTTGTCTGGCTACCACTGCGTGGTCGTCGGATGGATAAGTAATTTTAAAAAGCATAAGAACAATAGCAGAAAGTGTGCTATGAGCACAAGAAGCTGCAGCGCGAGTGTGGCTGCAATGTTATCAAGCTTCGCATTTTCCTCAAGAATCCTTATTTATGAAGTCAGTCGATTGCGAGCTTGAATCGCGAGAGATTCGTATCAGACTCAACGTAGAGGACCGCTTTTAATTCCCGGTGCAGGTGGTCCAATTAGGTTATCCCTGCAAGCCCCATGGTATGTGAAAGGTATGAAAAAGTCTACATGCCACCACTCAAGATGGAGCTATCAAATGCCGAGAGCTTACCTGCATAGATTACATTAAACTGCTCATATATACTTCGCTGTGGAAACTCAATCAAAGCACCCCACCGTCTTCGTCGTCGTTCTCTCGAGGAGGCAAGGTGATGGCCTGTGAGTAGCTAGCTGGATTCAACCGGACAAGCTTCAACCAAGTTATTGCAGCCCACCATAGCCAAGTCTAGCTTAGTTCCCCCCATACCCACACCGTTGCCTACCCAGATAGCTGTGCTGCCAGAACTAGCCGGTATTTCTTTTTCTAAACCGCTAGACGGCGTCGTCGGCGCCGCAATTCTCAAGATGGCAGCGCCGTTAAAGAAAAGGTCTATAGGAAGCACGGGTGGCACGGGCGTGAGCGAGTCGAGCGAGTGACCAACTTGAGCCATGGCGACATGCGTTTTCGAGGATCCCTTGGCCTTAGCGTTTTTGAGGTGGGACGAAATCGAAGAACTCTCCTTTCTGGATATGGAGTACCTCGTTCCGCGGAGGTTTAGGTCCGGGCGAGGCTACTTGGATATGCTCAACATAGATAGTGAAGCTTTCCGCCAGCAGTTTCGTTTTGAGCAGATGGACTTAACGGAGCTGTGTAGCGCGCTGCGAGTCCCTGATACAATAAGGACGGCCCAGAACGTTGCCATCCCCGGGCAGGAAGCTTTTTGCACTGTCTACTGTCCAGGGTGTCTAGCGACCGGGAAAACCGAGAATTGTCAGGGAAGTTTTAATTACCGCAAAAAATCAGGGAATTGTCAGGGATATTGTCAAAAAGGGAGCCCAGTCAGGGAAAATGAGCCGGAAATGCCATCAAGTGCTTTGAGCGAAGACTTGTGGATTTGGGGCTGCTTAGAGCGGAGCGTGAGCTCTGCTCATTCGATGTAGAGAGTGCTACCCGATGCAAAGGGAAGAGCCGACAAATCCAGTCCAGACCTGAGATTGGATTGGATTGAGAGCGCGACTCTAGGCTAGATCAAATTAGAGCTACTAGGATTAGTAACAAATGGGAAAGCATTCCAATCCAAGCCGAAAGTATCCGAAAGTGCATCTAACCTCCATGTTGCCATACGGTTATCGACGTGTGTGTTTGAGCGTCATGTTTTCATCGTGTTTCCAGAAGTGGCCTAGCTCTTCACTGACGATGTTGGCGGAAAGAAAACGCTCGTTTATTCCGGACTGGACGAACCCGAATATTTCGGAATATGCAAGTTAGATTAAGCCCGTGCAAAATGATCCTCACAGTGCTTAATGCCTTGTGTTGTAATGGTTTTACATATTTAACCACCTCTTCAGTGGTCAGGGAATTTCAGCTTTAATTGTCAGGAAAAACCTGGAAAGGTCGGGGAATTTCAAAAGATTAATTTGCTAGACACCCTGACTGTCTCATGTTATTGCTTTGCCTGTCATTGCCAACATAGCATTTGCTGTCTATTCAATATTACACTCAAAATAGTTATTTGTATAGTAAGTCGAACGGGCCTACCTCTGCCGTTTTCTCCCAACCACATTGTTTCATAAAATGGAAGATTTATTGTAATGCGTATTAGGATGTCATACACATTGCTCACACTTAACTTTGCTTTTTAATTTGACCATTCACTACCTGAACGTAATGTTCTTGCAGTTGGAGACGATGTCTCCTCTCCTCTGCTGCAGCCTGCTGCAGCACATAAAACTTTTCTTTTTCTAACGCTAAGCGATCCTCGCTTAAGGTCACCTGGCGCTCTTCAATGGCCAGGCGCCTCTCTATCTGGCGCTCCTCCATGGCGAGACGCCTCTTTCAAGAGCGATCTCTAGCTTTTTATTCTGCGGTCCTCTTCTGCTCTCTTCTCCAGCGTTCCAAGGTGCTCCCTGTATCGCTTCTGCCTGGTTGCTGGAAAAATACAACAAAGAAAACAATGCACACAGCATCGTATAAACAACTTTTTTTTTTAATTTTTCTTAACGCGTAGGTTGACAATTGACTGACTCCGCCTTTGCGCTTACATATATAATAGAGAGTTTTAGTAGATCGTTTCTCACTCCGATAACGAAACCCGATACTGCGCCGGAGCCATTACGCATGCGCTAGAGTATCGGGTGTCTCGGGCGCAGGTATCGGGAATATCGGGAAATATCGCGGGCACTCTCGTGCCTCGCGAGAGTTTACGAGATTCAGCAAGAGCTGAGCGATCATGGCCGCTCCACTCGAGCCTCTTTCTGCCCAAGCGGGTCGAAAACGGTTCACGATCGTCGAGGATATCCTCCTTTTAAAGGAAGTGCTTGCGATAAATCCCTTTGTGAATTCTTCGCTGGTGGGACACAGTGGCGGCCAACCTGAATGAAGCACTGGGGAGGAACTTCAGTGTTCGCGGAGTGAGAGACTGCTGCGATCTGCTCCTCGGTCTGTTCAAGCGAGACGACCGCACAAATTTGAGAAAGTAAGTAGTTTTTGAGTCCCGTTTGAAATTTCAGAAGCGTTTTAGCTAGGGTGCCTTCATGTGCGCGTTGCTTGGCGTGATGACATCTGGCCATTTTTTTTCGAACGATTATTTTTATTTTTTGTTCTGAAGCACGTGAAAGAGCGTGTTCCTGCACGCGCTCGTGGTGCTGACTGAGCTACGGCGACATTTTGTTTCCTGCGATTTCTTTGTATTTTCCCTGTGAGCGCGTGCTGTCGGCATCGGGTATCTTCAAACGATGGCATCACCCTAAACATAAGGACATTGAGGCACTCTAGTTTTAGCATACTGCATTACCCTGTCCAACAGCTGGTGCAACTGCGAGCTAGCGCGAGCTTGTTTGCAAACCTTCATTGAATGGCCAGGTCCAATAAAATAAAGAGTCAGTCAATTGTCAACCTACGCGCTAAGGAAAATTTAAAAAAAGTTGTTTAGATGATGCTATGTGCATTGTTTCCTTTGTTGTATTTTTCCAGCAACCAGGCAGAAGCGGTACAGGGAGCACCTTGGATCGCCGGAGAAGAGAGCAGAAGAGGACCGCAGAATAAAAAAAACTAGAGATCGCTCTTGAAGAGAAGCGTCTCGCCATGGAGGAGCGCCAGATAGAGAGGCGCCTGGCCATTGAAGAGCGCCAGGTGACCTTAAGCGAGGATCGCTTAGCGTTTGAAAAAGAAAAGTTTTATGTGCTGCAGGAGGCTGCAGCAGAGGAGAGGAGACATCGTCTCAAACTGCAAGAACATTACGTTCAGGTAGTGAATGGTCAAATGAAAAAGCAAAGTTAAGTGTGAGCAAGCGGTATGACATCCTAATACGCACTACAATAAATCTTTCATTTGATTAAACAATGTAGTTGGGAGAAAACGGCAGAGGTAGGCCCGTTCGACTTACTATACAAAGAACTATTTTGAGTGTAATATTGAACAGACAGCAAATGCTATGTTGGCAATGACAGGCAAAGCAATAACATGAGACAGTCAGGGTGTCGAGCAAATTAATCTTTTGAAATTCCCTGACTTTTTCAGGTTTTCCCTGACAATTAAAGCTGAAATTCCCTGACCGCTGTAGAGGTGGTTAAATATGTAAAACCATTACAACATAAGGCATTGAGCACAGTGAGGATCATTTTGCACGGGCTTAATCTAACTTGCATATTTCGAAATATTCGGGTTCGTCGAGTCCGGAATAAACGAGCGCTTTCTTGCCGCCAACATCGTCAGTGAAAAGCTAGGCCACTTCCGAAAACACGATGAAAACATGACGCTCAAACACACACGTCAATAGGAACCGTGCACATCTAATTCAGGCCCCGACCAGGGCGCTCCTAGCGGCAAACGAATCCGTTCTATCGGGGAACTTCTGCCAGTCGCTGCGTTGGTTGTGCGTTGTAGCGGGTTAGCGCTTTAATTTCCAAGGTAGCTATTCCGCACTAAGAAAGCCACAACAATTGATGCGGCAAACAATAGGCGACCGCCGTGACGCGGCCGGCATAGAAAAGGTTCGGATCTAATTCAAGCCCCGACCAGGGCGCCCCTAGCGGCAAACGGGTCCGTTGCATCGGGGAACTTCTGCTAGTCGCTGCGTTGGTTGTGCGTTGTAGCGGGTTAGCGCTGTAATTTCAAAGGTAGCTATTTCGCTCTAAGAAAGCCACAACAACTGATGCGGCAAACAATAGGCGACCGCCGCGACGCGGCCGGCATGCTCGCTTCCCATAACCGAATGGCAGCATGGCCGCCAGATGCACTTTCGGATACTTTCGGCTTGGATTGGAATGGGGTCTATACGGCTTTCTTATTTGTTACTTAACCTAGTAGCTCTAATTTGATCTAGCCTAGTGTCGCGCTCTTAATCCAATCCAATCTCAGGTGTGAACTGGATTTGTCGGCTCGTCCCTTTGCATCGGGTAGCACTCTCTACATCGAATAAGCAGAGCTCGCGCTCCGCTCTAAGCAGCCCCAAGTCCACAAGTCTTCGCTCAAAGCACTCGATGGCATTACCGGCTCATTTTCCCTGACTGGGCTCGCTTTTTGACAATATCCCTGACAATTCCCTGATTTTTTCCGGTAATTAAAACTTCCCTGACAATTCCCGGTCGCTATAGACACCCTGGACAGTAGACAGTGCAGAAAGCTTCCTGCCCGGGTATGGCGACGGTCTGGGCCGTCCTTATTGTATCAGGGACTCGCAGCGCGCTACACAGCTCCGTTAAGTCCATCTGCTCCAAACGAAACTGCTGGCGGAAAGCTTCACTATTTATGTTGAGCACATCCAAGTAGCCTCGTGCGGACCTAAACCTCCGCGGAACGGGGTACTCCATATCCAGAAAGGAGAGTTCTTCGATTTCGCCCCACCTCAAAAACGCTAAGGCCAAGGGATCCTCGAAAACGCACGTCGCCATGGCTCAAGTTTCTCACTCGCTCGACTCGCTCACGCCCGTGCCACCCGTGCTTCCTATGGCTTTGCGTGACAAGCCACCGGGGGAGACTAGATTGGCTTGTCTCTACTTGGCTATAGATGTAGCTTGCTGCTGCATTTCTGTAATTTCTGCAACTCATAAAACTTAATTGATGTTTTTTTTTTTAATTGTATTAAATGTAAGAACTGTTATTTTTCCTTCAGTGAAACATTTTTTTTTTCATTCGTTCTTTTTCATTTTGGAAAGTGCAAATTGTTTCCACTAGGGAGCGCCCCAGCGTCTCAAGCGACCGTATCGGATGTATCGTCTTCAAAATGGTCTACTAAATGTGCATTCCTGTTCTGTGAATCGGTATCGTATGGTTATCGTATCGTTATAGGGTATCGTTATAGGAACGATCTACTAAAACTCTCTACTAGAGAGTTTTAGTAGATCGTTCCGATGACTCCGATAACGATACCCGATACTCTGCCTCCGCCTTTGCGCTTACATATATAGTATCGTTATCGGGGGTATCGGAGGTATCAGAACGATCTACTAAAACTCTCTAGTATCGTTATCGGGGGTATCGGAGGTATCGGAACGATCTACTAAAACTCTCTCATGGCTTCGGCGCAGTATCGGGTATCGTTATCGGAGTGAGAAACGATCTACTAAAACTCTCTATTACGCCTGCGCTAGAGTATCGGGTGTTTCGGGCGCAGGTATCGGGAATATCGGGAAATATCGCGCGCACTCCCGTGCCTCGCGAGAGTTGACGAGATCCGGCAAGAGCTGAGCGATCATGGCCACTCCACTCGAGCCTATTTCTGCCCAAGCGGGTCGAAAACAGTTCACGATCGTCGAGGATATCCTTCTTTTAAGGGAAGTGCTTGCGATGAATCCCTTTGTAAATTTTACGCGGTGGGACACAGTGGCGGCCAACCTGAATGAAGCACTGGGGAGGAACTTCAGTGTTCGCGGAGTGAGAGACCGCTGCGATCTGCTCCTCGGTCTGTTCAAGCGAGACGACCGCACAAACTTGAAAAAGTAAGTAGTTTTTGAGTCCCTTTTGAAAGTTCAGAAGCGTTTTAGCTAGAGTGCCTTCACGTGCGCTTTGCTTGGCGTGATGACATCTGGCCATTTTGTTTCGAACGCTTATTTTAATTTTTTGTTCTGAAGCGCGTGAAAGAGCGTGTCCCTGCACGCGCTCGTGGTGCTGACTGTGCTACGGCGACATTTTGTTTCCGGCGATTTCTTTGTATTTTCCCTGTGAGCGCGTGCTGTCGGCATCGGGTACTACAAACGATGGCATCACCCTAAACAGAAGGACATTGAGGCACTCTAGTTTTAGCATACTGCCATACCCTGTCCAACAGCTGGCACAACTGCGAGCTAGCGCGAGCTTATTGTTTGGAAACCTTCATTGCATGGCCAGGTCCAATAAAATAAAGAGTCAGTCAATTGTTAACCTACGCGTTAAGAAAAATAAAAAAAAAGTTGTTGATATGATGCTATGTGCATTGTTTCCTTTGTTGTATTTTTCCAACAACCTGGTAGAAGCGGTACATGGAGCACCATGGATCACTGGAGAAGAGAGCAGAAGAGGACCGCAGCATAAAAAAACTAGAGATCGCTCTTGAAGAGAGGCGTCTCGCCATGGAGGAGCGCCAGATAGAGAGGCGCCTGGCCATTGAAGAGCGCCAGGTGACCTTAAGCGAGGAACGCTTAGCGTTTGAAAAAGAAAAGTTTTATGTGCTGCAGGAGGCTGCAGCAGAGGAGAGGAGACATCGTCTCCAACTGCAGAACATCACGTTCAGGTAGTGAATGGTCAAATGAAAAAGCAAAGTTAAGTGTGACCAAGTGGTATGACATCCTAATACGCACTACAATAAATCTTTCATTGATTTTGAGTGTAGTATTGAACAGACAGCAAATGCTATGTTGGCAATGACAGGCAAAGCAATAACATGAGACAGTCAGGGTGTCTAGCAAATTAATCTTTTGAAATTCCCTGACTTTTCCAGGTTTTCCCTGACAAATAAAGCTGAAATTCCCTGACCACTGTAGAGGTGGTTAAATATGTAAAACCATTACAACACAAGGCATTGAGCACAGTGAGGATCATTTTGCACGGGCTTAATCTAACTTACATATTCCGAAATATTCGGGTTCGTCCAGTCCGGAATAAACGAGCGCTTTCTTGCCGCCAACATCGTCAATGAAGAGCTAGGCCACTTCCGGAAACACGATGAAAACATGACGCTCAAACACACACGTCAATAACCGAATGGCAACATGGCCGCCAGATGCACTTTCGGATACTTTCGGCTTGGATTGGAATGGGGTTTATACGGCTTTCCCATTTGTTACTAAACCTATACTTCGGTTCACTTTATCTGCGAGCGAAGCCAAAGCTAGAAGCGCGAGACCAGCGCTTTTTGCGTTTCTGCCCAGCTCGCGCGCTCGAGCAAAGCCTGAAGGCACGGAGCTTTTGTGCTCGCACTTCCAGCTTTGCCTTCGCTCGCACATAAGGTGAAACGAAGTATAGTAGCTCTAATTTGATCTAGCCTTGTGTCGCGCTCTAATCCAATTCAATTTCAGGTGTGGACTGGATTTGTCGGCTCTTCCCTTTGCATCGGGTAGCACACTCTACATCGAATGAGCAGAGCTCGCGCTCCGCCCTAAGCAGCCCTAAGTCCACAAGTCTTCGCTCAAAGCACTCGATGGCATTTCCGGCTCATTTTCCCTGACTGGGCTCGCTTTTTGACAATATCCCTGACAATTCCCTGATTTTTTTCCGGTAATTAAAACTTCCCTGACAATAGACCCTTTTCAAAAGTCAGAGTCACCTTGTGGCAGTCCCATGAGCTCCAATATTGCCGCTCTAATGGCGGTGATAGGAGATCATGCTCGGCTAAATCAAGCACCCTCGATTTCGTGATTCGAAGGTGACGTAAGGGGACCAACACCTTTTCCCCTTTCTGCTCTATGCTTTCGAAGAAGTTCGCATGTTCTGGTGTGGAGAAGCTGTGTAGTGCCGCCATTAAAGCGTCGGGTTTGGCTCTGCACAGGGTGGGTAGACTGACTTTCGGGAAGGGTCTATTCCCGGTTTTCCCGGTCGCTATACACCCTGGACAGTAGACAGTGCAAAAAGCTTCCTGCCCGGGGATGGCGACGTTCTGGGCCGTCCTTATTGTATCAGGGACTCGCAGCGCGCTACACAGCTCCGTTCGTCCATCTGCTCAAAACGAAACTGCTGGCGGAAAGCTTCACTATCCATGTTGAGCACATCCAAGTAGCCTCGCCCGGACCTAAACCTCCGCGGAACGGGGTACTCCATATCCACAAAGGAGAGTTCTTCGATTTCGTCCCACCTCAAAAACGCTAAGGCCAAGGGATCCTCGAAAACGCACGTCGCCATGGCTCAAGTTTCTCACTCGCTCGACTCGCTCACGCCCGTGCCACCCGTGCTTCCTATGGCTTCCCGTGACAAGCCACCGGGGGAGACTAGATTGGCTTGTCTCTACTTGGCTAGATGTAGCTTGCTGCTGCATTTCTGTAATTTCTGCAACTTATAAAACTTAGTTGATGTTTTTTTAATTGTATTAAATGTAAGAACTGTTATTTTTCCTTCAGTGAAACATTTTTCTTTTAATTCGTTATTTTCATTTTGAAAAGTGCAAATCGTTTCCACTAGGGAGCGCCCCAGCGCCTCAAGCGACCGTATCGGATATATCGTCTTCAGAATGGTCTACTAAATGCGCATTCCTGTTCTGTGTATCGGTATCGTAGGGTTATCGTATCGTTATAGGGTATCGTTACAGGAACGATCTACTAAAACTCTCTAATATGGTCAACTCCGTTCCCGTAATGTGAGTTGTCCATAATAACGAGACAAAAATGCATGTATTTTCCCAATGTGTCCCCGAAAGTGGTGTCCATATAGCGGGGTATCCATAGTAACGGAGTCCATATTAACGAGACATGACTGTATTCGTTGACGGATTGGTCGTTGAGGAGCGCATACGTTCGAGGGACAGTGACGCAATGCTAAGGCCCAATGCGTGAGCTGGGGTCGGCTGACGTGTTTTGTACACCGCGGATGCATCACAGTGAAAAGGCGGAGAGCTTACGAAGAAAAGGAGGTACGAGATAGTCCGCTATGTTTTCAAATGTTCATCCCGTAAAGCTGGCTTTTGACTTTCTACCCTCTTTCTTTTGGCCCACTAAACGATGTGTGATTAGTGAAGTCCCAATCTAATATAATTTATCCTAGCCCGAAATGTATTTCATGGCCTCTATAAGTATCAAAACCTGGCGAGGTCAGTTAACTTCAAGCACCAATTGGTAAATAAGTCAAATTCTAACGGCGGTAACAATCAACTAAAAAGAACAAACAATGTGTGCTAATTAACTACACATACACCTTAAATTCCACCCGGCGTTTGCGGATCCTACGTGTATAACTATGACGATTGCAAAAAACATCTTCGACAAAACTTCGCAAAAAAGAAAAGCGTCAATCTGTTTATGTTTTTGTTTGTTACTGCAAGAATCTCTGCCACATTTCCACATTTACCTGATAAACGCATGCAGATCTAGCGATGCTTTTCTGAGAGCGTAGCTTCTCGTGTACGGGATCCTGGCGGCGATCTTCCGAAACCAGTATGGTTGGAAATCGACCGCGGAGCCGGACATTATTATCTCGAAGAGTCGGGCGAGGAGCTTGTCCAGGTACTTGCGCTTGGGGTTGTCGAAACTGTAGGTGGTCCCAAAGAGAAGGGCTGTGATGACGTTAGACGTGCTCGGTATCAGGTATTCTCTGATTGGTACGGGTGATCCTTCAGCGTCTACAAGCTTGGCGATCAAGTGTCGTAGTTCCTCCTGCAAGAACGTTTAGTGGAGGGCGTTAGATACGTTGGCCTAAACGATAAGCTCTATGGACTTTATATCGTCGAAATATAAAAGATATATCAAAACGAAGTGATTTAAACCATGAAAGTGTGGCTCTAGAAAACAAAGTATCCAATCGATCGAAATGACAGACTTCCTCCTGCTGATTCGGCGTCCGCGTCGCAAGATCTAGTGTATATTTTTATTTTTATTCTAAAAAAGGCTGACCCACATTGTGTATTTATTTTCGTCTTCATTTCACTCTATGCGCCCCAGGACAAGATAAGCAAAGCGTCACTCAGGTGGACGGCACATTTCAGCGTTTTCCCCTTTTGTTTCCAAACAACCCAAATATGGGCGAAAACTAATTATACTGTCTAGCCATTCTTTCTCCTCCAACGCCTGTCTGGCTGCGACAGATGTAAACGGTTACATTTTGATCACACCACTAAAGCGGAAACTGCACTGCCATTACCTCGCTGGAAAGGACTGGTACGAAAACGCCTATGTTCTGCACAAAATGGACGCAGTAGCGAGACTTGAACATTTAACATGAACGTGTTAAATCATTAGGGAAACGTACTGCGATTAACTTTTTCCTGAAAATTTGGGTTGCTTACATTCATCCGAAACACGAAATCGGCGCTCTTTGTTTCATCTCTTATGTTCTTGAATTTCTAACGCCAAATAAATAGCATAGCGAAATTTTAGCACGGCGAGGCACCGACGTTGTCTTCAAAGTGGGATTTTGGAACCGATGCACGTATAAGTTGACTGCGCGAAAAGCGTTGGTGTTTCAAGGAGGTTAAAAAAAAAGTTGAGCTATATTAATATAGACATCTTAACTCTGGGGAGTGTGGCAGGAGGGTCAACAACAAACACTAATACCTAAGAACACCAGTACTATCCCATCAATGGCGTTAATTACAAAATAAAAAAAAAATATTATGTTCTGAAACGTTCTACTGCAATTACCAATTACGGTGAATAGATTGCTAGAATGATTCTAATAAGATAAGGTAGTCAGCGATTACTTAATTAACCGTTTACAGAAATCTTTCCCCCTGTAAAGTACTTCGGTTTCTTCGTAGTGAAGAACGCCTTTACTTCAGTTGGCAATATCTTTATAAAATCTCGAAAACACAGTGTTGGTTTTAGATCACAGAAAGTATAAAACATAGAGAGGTCGAAACACAGACGACTACATTCTTTCATTGAATTTCTGCAGTGTTGGTTCTCAGCGCTTGTTTGAGTTCACCTATTTTGTTATCAGCACACTGTCTGTCGTCTCCACATAGCAGTGCTGAAAATATCGCGCGGTCTACAGTCATGGACAAAACAGACTAGGACACGGTAAAACACTTTGTCGTTTACGTTGACGAGTTTCGCAAGGCAAACCAAATAACCAGCGGAGCTCACCAAGATAAGTAAGTAGCTGTTTGGCGACCAGGCAGATCTGCGTGTTGTCTTCTCGTTGGTTTGTGGCAGACTTGGACGCAGTTCAACTACTCTACTCAAGCTACTGTAGTTTAACTACTTTTCCGAGTAACTTGGTAACTTTCCATTACAACTTTATTTGGGTAATTAGTAGTTTAATTTAACTACTTTTTCAGGTAACTTCTACTCAAACTACTAACTACTTTCGAAATCTAGTACTAATTTTGCTCATCCCGAAAGTTTGAGCGCAGAAATAAATAAGACGCCGGCAGATGAAGTGGCATTCCCGAACAAGGGGCCCTCTCACATTCCGTTCCCACGCACTATTACTCGGCAGCCATAAAAACTGCATCACAGGCGTCTTTGGGCCAAGGTGGTGACGACCACCTAAAACATAACACCGGCGCGCACGAACGCAGGAGCAGGAGGTGATGCTTAACAAGCCTTGGTCGGGTATTAACCTAATCCGGTAATGCACGCAGACGCCGCGCCTCCAGCTGCAACCGTGAAAGAAGGGGACACACCGAGGGTTGTTGGCTTCTTTTAATGTTGTCTGCCTTTAGTGAGTTCTGACCGAAGCGGTTTGGGGGTTCCTGGGGAGGCACCACTGAAATGACCTCGCAGCTGGGCGCCTGTTCCCATGGTCGCCTCGTCGACAGTGCATACGCCCTTTCAAACCGGACTCCCCCGCGGACAAACGCAGACACGGATAAGCCGTTCATGGGAGCACGTTCCCGCTTCCAGCTGCAATTGTACGAGCGCCGATGCTTGTTCACGTAATCCTTCGCGTCCTTCCGACCTTCCACGCCAGGGAGACCCCCTCTTTGTTTAAAACGATTTGCTTGTCAGGCGTGTCAGGCTCGTCAGGATACCGTAGGTCGCCGGCGAAGATTGCGAGTCACACTTGGGAGGGCAGCATGCCCCCTGTTGGACCCGGCGCCAGCGGCGAAGTATACTTCGTTTCATCTTCTGTTAAACCAAAATAATTTTTTTTTTCAGTAGCCTAGCACTCGCATTGCTACGAGACGCGCAGTCGTCCGGATGATCTCATCGTCGTGGCGCGAGACTTGAACCCTTGATGGTCAGGTGCACTCGCCCAGCGTACTCCCCGAACGTCGTGGGAATAAAGAGGGGCCAGTCATAACAATCTCAACTTGCCGAAGAAAAAATAAAAAAGGAGGAGAGTTTGTTATAATAGACTCTCTAGCAGTGGCAAACCTCACATGCTTACCCGACCCTGCACAGCCTGTTTCTGAAATTCAACGCTGCCGTTCCACCTAGCGCGTCGGTGGAACGTCTTTTTAGCTATCAAGCTAAAAAGACGTTCTTAGCTATCTATCAAGAACTTTGAAGGTCAATTGCTTCTGCGAGCGGATAAACTAATTTGGTGAAAACGCAAGCCATAAAGTGACTGCATTTATTTTAGGCTCGCAGAATTTTGCGCGGATTAAAACTGCTGTTCATTTTGCTACCACAAAATATAAAAAAAGTAACTTCGAAAGTAACTTCACAGTAACTCGCTACTTTTTACGGTAGTTAGTAGTTTACTCAATTACTATTACAAATGTGTAATTTCTACTCTACTCCAATTACTTTTGGCGTCGATACTCAGTAACTTAACTTAACTACCTTTTTTGAGTAATTTGTACATGTATGGTTTGTGGTGTCTCACAGAAATAGAGTTTAGGAACAAACCGTATTTGACGTGTTTGTGAACTGTTGAATGCTACCCTATAATTGGTGAAAGCTATTAGTGCAAGCGAGCATCGGTTGTCATGTCGGTTGTGATTCAGATGTGTTATTAGATACGGAGCATCTCTTGCTCGGGTCTATGTCCCGCGGCGTCGGCGTCGTAGTCCGCACTCACACTACGCATGCGCAACTCTCCTCCTTCCCTCTCTTCAACAGCTGCGCGTTACTCTCTCCGCTCTCTCTCTCTACCAGCTGCGTGAACTTCTCGTGCGTTCGCTTCTATCACACCGCGCGCGCATGCGCAACTCTCCTCCTCTAGTCTCCTCTCCTTCAAGTGTGAATATAACCAGCGGTAGCGCGCTGCGCGCGTTCGAGGGGGAGGAAGTGGCCGAGGTGGCCGAGTGGGCTAACGCGTCTCAGCTCGGAGCGTGGAGCGAAAGCTTGCGCTGGGAACCTCCTGGGTTCGATCCCCGCCGCCCCCGCCCGTTTCGATCTGGATGAGCTTCGTACCGGCACGCGTTCGTGTGATCACTACTGCGTGATGCACGTTAAAAACCCCACGTTAGTGGTTGTACTGCACTGGCTAAATTTCTCATCTACAGCTAAGAGACCGATTACCCGTTGAGGCGCATCTCCATCAAGGCTGTATAAACATAAAGAGCAAAAAACCAACCAAACTGCGCGCGTTCAGTTCAGCGCTGTTGACTCCACTTCACTCCGTTCTTCCGATGAAGTGTGATGGAAGCAACAGTCCCGTCAGTTAGTGGGTTGGCGCAAGCAAGCGTCAGCACCACCCCACAAACTAACAGCAACGCTACGTCCACTGAAGACAAAAACGTTACTAACAACGTTACTAACACCGTTAATAACGATCCAGCGATGCTCCGCATCACCCCATGGTTCCCCTCGGGAAGATGGTGTAATTTTTTTAATCACACGGAGACAATTTGGATGCGCTATATAAGCTTTCACTGGGCAACAAAAGAATACTGGATAAGAAGAATATGTACAATGCTAGTTACGTTAGAGTTATTCGAGCACAAAAGTTTCACTTAACGCGCACGTCGTTGATTGGTAGAGGGAGCAGACTGTCGGGCAGTCAGCGAGGTGGTCGGATGGTCAGAGTGTCGGAGGGCAGTCGGCCAGTCGTTCGGGTCGAGCAGTCAGTCACTTGGGTAGCCTAGTGGTCAGCGAGTCGGATGGAGTCCGGGGCTTGAGGGTTCCGTTTGTTGTCGCCGGTTGCTCTCCGCGCAGCTGAGTCGACCTCGTACGGGCCGGCGCCTCGAGCGCTTGGAAGCAGCGCAATCGTATCTCTCGGGGTCTGGGCAACCCGCCGAAGGTCGTTGCTGTGTCCTCGAGTCTCGGCCGATGTTTCGCCTTTCGGAGCCTGGGAACCCCGACGGAGGTTGATGGTGCTCGTCCCGGATGGTCTGGGATTCGACTTCTGTCCCGAGCCCTGCGTGCCGTCCCCTTTCACGAGCTCCTCATCCTCCTTTTTCTTCCCCTTCCGTCCTTTTTTTTTTCTCTTCACTCTCTGTCCGGCAATGACCATGACACAGGCCCCCTCTTCAAGTTTTTATTTTCTTTTTGAAAAAAAAAAAAACTAAACCACGTGCGTCGATTGCGGACACAAATATGCACAGAGTCCAGCAGTTCAGCAGACATGTTTCAGTTCGGTGTCAAACAACTAGACAGCACCTCTCGCATAAGTCGCGTAAAGACTGCGGATGCAGTTTTAATACCAAACGGCATGTACCTAAATTGATACAGTCCTGACGACGTGGAAAATGCAGTCTTCTCTTTTGAGTCATTCGAAAGGGGGATTTGCCAATACCCCTTGGAGAGATCTAACTTAGAAAAATAAACTCGATTGCCTACCTCGGCGAATACGGCATCTACTCGGGGAATGGGTTCGGCATCGGAGACTAGAATGTCGTTGAGCCGGCGGAAGTAAATGCAAACCCGGTAGGTCTTGTCTGGCTTTTCTACGAGAACCAAGAGCGAACAGTAAGCAGAAGTAGACTTCTCGATTACCTTTAGTTTAAGCATTTCGTCTACCTCTTTTTCAATCACGCGCTCCATGGAAAACGGAATCGGGTATTGAGGTGTACGCATGGGTTCATCTGTGGTCAGCTGCAGCTTACATTCCAGCATATTTGTACGCCCCGGTACATCCGAGAATGTCGTAGCGTGTTTCTCCACTACGACTGTGATGTCTTCCCGCTGTTTTCGACTGATATCGTCAGCTAGTGCCACTTCCTTTATTCCCTCTGCACTTCTCGGGTCAAGGCATGGAAGTGGTTGATCACTTGTGTCCTCAATGGCTATCACTGATGACACTTGCTCTAGCCGCGCCCGCTGCCTCACGTTCTTCATACCGCTTTAGCATGTTGATATGAAAGAGCTTGGTGGCGTGTCCTAGATCAACCTCATAATCGGCCTCGTTCCTTTTTCTCACCACTCTGTAGGGGCCCTTCCATTGCAATTACAGCTTGTTCTTCTTTGAAGGTATTAAAAGCAGGGCACGGTCGCCTACTTTCATGTCTCTCTTCCCACTTTTCTTGTCATACATCTGCTTTTGATATATCTTTGCTGATGCTAAGTTTTTCTGAGCCAGTTCCATAGTTTTCTCGAGACGGCTGCGCCGGTCAAGAACGAATCCATACGTCGTCTTGAGGCTGGTTGCTAGTTCATCTCGAGTCCACACCTCCTTTAGGATCGTCAGCGGTCCTCGAATATGGCGGCCGTAAATGAACTCAAACGGGGAAAAGCCTAGACGAGCTTGAGGCACCTCGCGGTACGCAAATAGCAACGGTGCTAGGTACCGATCCCAAGAGCGCGGCTTCTCCTGGCTCATCTTGGTCAACATCTATCTCAAAGTGCCATTGTACCTCTCAACCAATCCATTACAGATCGGGTGATAGGGTGTGGTCAGTAATTTCTGAATCGATAGGAGTTTTGTTAATTCTTGCATCAATCCGGATGTGAAGCTTGTGCCTTCATCCGTTAAGATCTGCCGGGGAAAACCCACTCGGGAGAAAATCTTTAGTGATCCCTCCGCGACGGCGCGTGAATCGCAAGATGGTAACGCAACGGCATCGGGATACCTCGTTGCAAAATCCACCATCGTAAGGATGTACCGATCTCCGCTATCTGAGGTAACTGGGAGTGGACCTATTAGGTCCATGGCCACCATCTCAAACGGAGTATCAATCACTGGCATTTGCCCTAGTGGTGCCCTTTTTAGTTTCTCCTTCAGGGTGGCCCTCTGGCACGTATCGCATGATCTGACATACCTCTTAATGTCGGCTTGGACCCCTGGCCAATAGAAAGCCTCTAATACTCAGTCAATGGTTCGTTTAATCCCCTGGTGGCCCGCCATCACACCATCATGCGCCACCTCTAGACGTCTCAGTGGGGTTGGAACGACCACCTGCTTGAACAACTTTCCACCCTGTTATTCGAATCGTCGGCAGAGTACTCCTTGCGAGATGTAAAAGTTGTACCTCGATCCATCCTTCGTGTTGTACATTTGACCTATTTTGTTTCTACAGACCTGCAACATGTCATCAGATTTCTGCCTCTCTTTTAGTATCTCAGAGGTCACTTCTTCCCTTTTTACTTCGCTAGATGCGTTCGTCTTATCCGATGGGATCAATCTATGTGCGGCTGATACATTGCTCATACCGATCGAGTCCTTTCGAGTATCAGTCTACTCTCCTTCTGAGATTGGTTGCAGCTTTTGTCCATTCCAATTAAGATCAGGTTCATCGACTCTTCGGGCTTCCTCAACGTTTCCTATGATTACGTCGTAGAGCGGTGCATCCATGCACTTCACGAGTAAATCTCCAGTAAAATACGGGGAGCAAAGTTTCACTCTCGCCTCTGGCAATTGCAATGGCGCTCGATTTACCAGAATCACAACGTCCATTTTACCCGTGAGATTGGCATCTTCCACTAGGCTACTTCGAACGATTACTGTGTTACTGCCTGTATCCCGCAGCACACTGACCGGTCGTTCGTTTAGCAAGCCACGTACGACAGGCATATTCTTAGCTTCGATCAGTCTCGTCTGTTCATGGACTGCACTAATTAGCCCAGTCTCGCTATCTTGGATAGGCGGAGGGTTTAGTTGCTCTGTGGCGTTCACTGATGAGGTCACTGTGCTCTTATCCAATACCGGATCAACAAAACACGATACTTGTGGCCTATCTTGACGTCTCTTGGGACAATCTTTTGCGTCATGTCCTTCTCTTTGGCAGAGCGGGCAAGAAGGAAACTTTTGTTTGTACCCGCTTTGGCACTGGGGCGCTTTGTGGCCTAGTCTTGCACATAAGAAACATTTCGGCTTAGAAAACGTTGATTGGTCTGAGCTTCCTCTGTTGGACGACGCGACTTCCGGATCATCTCTAAAGGAGGATAGATTCTTCTGTTGTTGTGCCTCCAGAAATGTATCGGCGGCCTCGACCATCGATTTAAGCGTCTTACAATCTCTCTCTTTTAAAAAAAACAGTGAGCCTCGCGTGCCATTGCGACATAAATTGTTCTGTCAAGATCTTATCTTGCAGCATTTCATACGTTGAAGGCGTCTTTCCTACCTCCATCAACCTGTCAAAGTAACCTTGCAGTCGGGCGGCGTACTGACTAGCCGTTTCCCCTTCTTCGGGTTTCGAACTCCTGAATTTCTCCCTATATCCCGGTGTTGCGAATCGAAACCTATCAAGAAGAGCTTTCTTGGTTGCATCATAACTCAAGGAATCCTGTGGGGATAGTCTACCATACAGCTTCAGAGCCTCTCCAGTGAGACACATGCTCAGAGCTGTCGCCCACCTTGCTTCTGGCCACTCCTCTCCTCCAGTGATGCATTCGAAACGCTTCAAGTATGCGTCGAGGTCATCCCTCCTTTCGTCAAAAGGAGGAATGAGCTTCCGGGGACAGAGATGAGCGGAGTTCATTCTCCCGTTGCCATGCCCCTCTGAGGCTTCGGTAGTGGTTGCCGCAGTCGCCGTTTCAGTTAGCCTTATACGCAACTGCAATACCCTCTCTTCCCTCTCTGGCTTATCTCTACTCGCGAGTCTCTCAGCGTCTCTTTCCTCCTGTTCATGCGCATATTTCTCTTCCGCCCACACTTTTAGTTCATCGGCCTGGAGACCCAATGCCTTGCCAATTTCTACAATATCTTTTAAATCCATTGCTTTGTAAATACCTCTTAACGATCCAAAGTGTCTCCGTCCTGTCGCAGACGCCAAATTGTCATGTCGGTTGTGATTGAGAGGTGTTTAAGTAATCACACGGAGACAATTTGGATGCGTTATATAAGCTTTCACTGGGCAACAAAAGAAGACTGAATAAGAAGAATATGTACAATGCTAATTACGTTAGTGTTATTCGAGCACAAAAGTTTTACTTAACGCGCACGTCGTTTATTGGTAGAGGGAGCAGACAGTCGGGCAGTCAGCGAGGTGATCGGATGGTCAGAGTGTTGGAGGACAGTCGGTCAGTCGTTCGGGTCGAGCAGTCAGTCACTTGGGTAGCCGGGTGGTCAGCGAGTCGGACGGAGTCCGGGGCTTGAGGGTTCCGTTTGTTGTCGCCGGTTGCTTTCCGCGCAGCTGAGTCGACCTCGCACGGGCCGGCGCTTCGAGCGCTTGGAAGCAGCGCAATCGTATCTCTCGGGGTCTGGGCACCCCGCCGGAGGTCGTTGCTGTGTCCTAGAGTCTCGGCCGATGTTTCACCTCTCGGAGCCTGGGAACCCCGACGGAGGTCGATGGTGCTCGTCCCGAATGGTCTGTGATTCAACTTCGACTGTCCCGAGCCCTGCGTGCCGCCCCCTCTCACGAGCTCCTCATCCTCTTTTTTCTTCCCCTTCCGTCCTTTTTTTCCTCTTCACTCTCTGTCCGGCAACGACCATAACACGGTGCATAAAATACGCCCAGGTGAGTTTCGGGGAGATGTATAACATGTTACCAAAGTGTATATATATAAAAAAACGGCCTCTACTAACGCCAAATCGTAAAAAAGAAAAAAAAAAAGACTAGGGCCTTTTGTGCACGTTCTAATTTTCTTCGTTAATATTTGTGTCTCCTCAGCTGAGATCCGGTCGGTTGTATGTGCCTACGCTCTGGAGCACATTTTGAAACCAACAATTAGAACAACTTTAAGCGACTCCTCCGTTGGTAAATTAATGACTCAATTAGAATAAACAACTAAAACTAATATGGCAAATATCCTATCATTACGTTCTGTATCCGACAGCTCTTCCATTATTTTGTTCTATGTGTAGCACAAGTTCGTCTGCTTTTTGCGAAGGAGTTGCGGCGACATCAGAACGACGCCGAGCTTTGATTGGCTTTGATTTAAAGGATAGCGAGTAGACCTTAACGCTAAATGCCTTGAGATCTACCTACTATTTTTTATCGTTCAGTCAATAAGAGTCAACACCTCCTCGACAGCTTCAAAGCCTGCGCGTTTCGTCCCATGACGTCACGCCCGGTGGTCCCGTATGGGCGCTGATTGGATGCAAGTGCTGCGTCAGCGTTCCCGTGGGACTATGATAGGAAACGAGCCGCACGCCAACGCTGACGCGGCACTCGTATCCAATCAGCGCCCGTGCCGGACCCCGGGACGTGACGCAATGGGATGTAACGCGCAAGTTTTGCTGTCTAGGGACGTGTTTCAAAATTTACTTGATCTTACTCTAGGGTAAAGGTTTTGTACCTTGGCGTTCTAAAACCTACCCGCGTCCAGCGTTTTTCAATCTGTGTGTTGTCACGTGACACGACCCGCCGGAGTAACTCGGATCCATTTAGGTAAGATTTGGAACATGGCCTAGGAAGTGTTGTAAGAGTTTGGCGTTCTGACGTCATCGCAACCCCTGTGCAAGAAACAGACGAACTTGCGCTCCGTCTTGAGCTGTGGAACGCGCTGTGATCTATGCGTAGTAGCTCTCTTCTACAAACTTATCAGGCACCCCTGATGTGACCACAGTCCGGCATTTTTCACCTGTGTTGTCCGAAAAGATGTATATTCACAGAGAGAGAGAGAGAGAGAGAGAGAGAGAACATGTTTATTGGAAAGATGAAGAGGTTATCCCGCGGGAATTTGCAGGATTGCTACTTCATACATGAGAAAGGGAGAAAGAGGCAAAAAAGACAAAGAAAGAAAAGGAAAGAAAGAAAACTTTGAGGATGGCTGTCAGTTACTTTTGGAGCGTGTCCTACAGTGTTTTATCAAGTTGAGTCTTTTGGAGAAAACGAATCAATGAGCTCGTCGGCTTGACTCCTTGCGATGTTGATGGCCATGGCCCCAGGAGATGATTGAGCGTGAGCGGTTCTCCGTTGTGAAGAGCCAGGGAGCTTATCATTTCCTTTCTTTGGTCAGCGTAGAGGGCGCAGTGACAAAGAACGTGTTCCAGCGTTTCTACGACGTCCCAGCTCTCGCAGATGGAGGAGTCCAGCTGACCGGTGAGATTTAGATAATATTTTGTTGAGGCCACGTTCAGTCATATTCGGTGAAGAGCGGTTTCTGTCCGACGTTTGAGCCCCCGGGGAGGGCGAAAGGTAAGAAAGGGGTCAATCCTATGAAGGTGTCTGTAGTGATATAATGGATTCGCCCAGAGGGTGTTTACTAGAGCCGTAGTAATGCGGTTGGTTGTAGCTCTGGCGTCTGAACGTAAAACTAGAATTACCAGTCTGGATGTAAGATGATGAGCATTCTTGGCTGCAAAGTCATCACTTTCGTTGCCTTTAATACCGCAATGACTCGGGATCCACTGCAAAATTAGTGTGTGGCCATTATTTATAGCCTCTTTATGAATTTTTAGGATCTGGTGTACCAGCTGAGCATTAATGTTCTTGCTTTTGGTAGATTTAAGGCTCTGGAGAGCTGCCCTTGAATTAGTAAAGAGTGACCAATTATTTAGGGCACACGTAGAAATAAAGTGAATTGCTTCTCTAATCGCTACTAGTTCTGCTGCCGTCGATGATGTTACATGGCCTAGCTTTCCCTGGAGTATTTTATTTATTGATGGTATAACAAAGCCGTAGCTGGAAGTTTCGTGAGTAGAAGACCCATCAGTGTACACATGAATTCGGGAACGGTGATGCATATTAATGGTTTCTAGAGAATGTTGCTTCAATACCTCCGATGGAGTATGTTTTCTTGAATGTATCCCTGGGACATCTACGCGTAGTTTTATAGAAATTACTGGATATATCCATGGTGGTAACAACGAGAACTCTGCTGCTGGTTCGAAATCTCGTGGAAGATCCGCGTTGTCAACATTCACGAATTGGGAAAAACCAGAGGCGCTTCTGCTGTTTCCGATATCTGCTAGGTAGTGGTCTCTGCGCCTTGTTAGGTGGCTGAGGTGCGCTCGAAGTGTTTCTTGAAGTCTCAACGCACCAATCAGAACAGCCCCTGCCTCAGCTACAGTTCCGACATTTGAGGTGCATCTTGGGAGCCCTAGACAGGCTCGTAGAGCTTGAGCCTGCATACCTTCCAATGTTCTTATATTTGTACGGCACATCCCATGAAGTACCGGTAGGCGGTATTGAAGGAAGCCGACAAAAAGGGCGTTATATAGTTGAAGAAGGGCAGCTACAGAGGTGCCCCACTTAGTGCCACTAATGAATGGGATGAGCTGAATGATGCCGAGAAGCTTAATTTTCATTTGTTTTATGTGCGGTGTCCATGTCAAAGACTTGTAAAGAACTATTCTGAGGAATCTTTGCGTTTTCACATATGATATGGGATGACCATCAACTGTCAGACAGTACCTATAAGTACTGTTTCTGGTAAATGCCATAGCTGCTGACTTTGATGTGGATAGAGATAGTCCACGGTGATGTAAGTACCTGGAGATGATCTCAAGTGATTTTTGTAAGCGGATCCGATTAAATCGCTGCGTAATTGATGACGTCCATATGCAGATGTCGTCCGCGTAAAGTGTAATGTTGACGTCCCGGGGAAGTTTGTTTACGAGTGCCAGGAGGGTAATATTGAAAAGTGTAGGATTAAGAACTCCGCCTTGCGGCACGCCTCGCAATACTGTATGCTCAGTCGTTTTCCCCTCTGCTGTCAGCATGTGAACTGTTCGACTATCTAAGTAGCTTAATATCCACGCTTAGAGACGTCCCTCTATTCCTGCATAGCTTAGAGCGTCACGGATAGCCTTGTGACTTACTGAGTCAAACGCGCCTTTTATATCTAGAAATACAGCGGTAGTGATTCGTCGACACTTCCTTTGTTCTTGGATGCTAGTTGTAAGATCAATGACGTTGTCCATGGAGTTCCTCCCTCGTCTGAAGCCTGCCATACACTCAGGGTATATCTCAGATTCTTCAAGGTACCATTCTAGTCGTGTGTGAATCATTTTTTCCATCACTTTGCCGACACAAGAAGACTAACGCGATTGGACAGAAAGATAATAAGTCCAGAGGCGATTTACCTTGCTTAAGTATAGGTATGATGCGCGATGTTTTCCACTCCCGGGGTGCCTGGCCTAGTTTCCCATGACATGTTGTAAAGTTTCAAGAGCCTCTCTCTACCCTTGTTACCATGATGAGCTAGCGCTGAGTAAGTTATACCATCCGGTTCGGGAGAAGACGAGTAGTTCAATCCGGAAAGTGCATCCTCAAGCTCACGTGCATCAAATAATACGTCCATGTGGTTACACGCTCGGATCTGACTATGAGGTTTAACAAGTGCTGTCAGCGGATTCGCAACATTTTCTCTAAGTTTTTTGCAGTACGCTTCAGCCAAAACTAGTTCCGAAACACCTTGTTTGAGTTCTAGTGCCCGGAAAGGGTGACGCTGTTGGGGTGGTGTCCGCAAGCCCCGTGCTAGGTAGTATATCTGAGAAAGAGGCCTGCGTGGATCTAAAGTTACGCAGTGAGCCCTCCAACGGCGCCTAGCCAGTTTGTCTAGGTGACGTTTTGTACGTTTTTGTTGGCGTCTCGTTTTGCGCAGATCTTCAGGGTTGTGTGTTTTTCCTAGCCTTTCGCTCGTATCTTCTTCGAAGCGCGCGAAGTCGTTCATATTCTGCATCGATGACAGGGTAGGTTCGAGGCAAGTTAGATGTTTTCGTGGATTGCTTCACATTTTCTTCAATACCATGAAAGAACTCTTCATTACAGTCAAATGAATCACACGCGTTTTCAAGGTTAATTTTAATGAGAGACCAATCGGTGCGCCTAATTGGAGAGGATTTATTATTCGACCTAAATCCCTTGAGGAGTGTGTAGGTTGGAATATGGTCACTGCCATGGCATTCGATGTCTGTGATCCACGTAATGAAATTCGAAAGACCTGCGCTAGCAAATGTCAGATCCAAGCAGCTACTCATCGTAGTTCCACGGAAAAAGTAGGACTTCCATCGTTCAGCGAAAAGAGGCCATGCTGATGGGTAAGTGTCGCAAGCGAGGTGCCCCGGATAGTTGTCTTCACACTTCCCCATAAGGGGTGATGGGCGTTAAAGTCCCTCGTTAAGATGTGCGGAGAACGAGTGTTTTTAATAATAGAGTTAATACGTAGGGTGTGAAACTGAGTATTTGGCGGAATATTCGCCGCGATTATGGTGAATATACAGTGATCGTTTTTGACAGTCAACGCTACGTACTAGTTGTTAGCGTCAGGTGGAAGTGCGTGAGAAATATAGGTCAGGTCTTTCCGAACCGCGACTAGTACTCGGCTTGAAGCTGTACCTCGCGTCGAGTGAAAAACCTCGTAACCGGATAGACGAAAATCTCTAGCAATGTTTGATTCCGACAAGGCTATGACAGGAAATCGGTACTTATGGCAAAATTGTCGGAAGTCAGATAGTCGGCTGCGGAGACCCCTTGCATTCCATTGGAAAATGGTTGCTTGTGACTGAATTCGCTCTATAGATAACATATATGTAGGCTAGGAGGGAGGGCTTGGACAGGGCATAATGTCAACCAAAACCAAAATTGTAAGCGCGATACTTTGAGGCACCGTGCCTTCCATACCCTGTAACAAAGGTCTTTGCGGCTTTAGAAAAAATAAATAAAAATAAATAGGGTGTGGTAGTACATGTATGGTGAGAATCGGTAGTTGCCTTGGAGCAAAAATGTCTCCTTGAAAGCCAGGGTGTTAGCTTGTGAATGAAGAGTACGGTGACAAAATTCGTAAATAAAAAAAAAGAAATGAAAAAAATGCTTACAAACATTTTGTACATTTCCCTGTAGTCGGAGGTTCCCTGAGCTCTGTTTTTCTAGCGATTGAAGCGTAATATGACCAGTGTTCGTTTCTTCGGGTGAGGCGGGAGTGGTAAAACTTCAGTTTCCTTACAATACAGGACTCTAACGAAAGAATCACTTCAATCGCGCGATGGAACGTTGATGCCGATGGAATCGTTTTCAATTTTTGACGAAGTGCGGTGAATACCAGTGGTATCATGGTTTTGAATAACGATGTAGTACCTGTTTCCCCAGCCTGGTTTGGTGCCGAGGTACGTGAATCGGAAGGCGCGTGTGAAGTGATGTCTTTGATGTTTTGTTTTTCCCAAAAAGATGGTTTTCGTGCTTCTTTGAGTACGGCTGTTGTAGTAGTCGCTACAGCTCCAGGATCGTCACTTTTGTTCTCCAGGTTCTTAAGAGGAGGGTACTCCTGAGCATTTAATGACGGCACACTACTGGTGGTGATTCTGGACGCTGGTTTGCCGCCTTCAGCCGTTTCCTTGTTTGCCTGACGTTTTGCGTGCACGGCATATTTTGCCTCGCGAAAAGTGGTGTTGTGTTCTAGCCGATACCTTGTAACTTCAGTCTCTCTTCCCTTGACTGGGCACTCGGCTGAGTTACAGGCGTGCTGTCCTTGACAGTTAACGCAGTTGGGATTGCCTTCACACGTGCCTTCGTGACGCAGTCCACATCGATAACATAATTGAAACTCTTCTGTGCACGCAGCTACAATATGGCCGAACTTGTAACATTTGTAGCACTGCAAGGGGCGTGCTCGGCACGGGATCACCTCAGTTCTTACAAGCCCCACTTTGACGTGTTGAGGAACTACTTTCCCTGTGAAGGCAACTCGCACTACGGGTGACGTCTTCCCAAGTCGCTTCACCTCAGCCACGCCAACGGAGGACTGCAGATGTGTTTTAATGTCGTCTTCTGTGCAGTCAGGGTCAATGTCTCGCAGAATGCCAAAACAGTTTGAGCGATCTCTTGGCAGAAAGGCTCTGACCGGTACTGTGCAGAGCTTGGACAGCTTGAGAAGCTCTGCTTTAAAGAGAGGTCGCTTCACATCAACTGCGACAATGTTCCGAGCTTTGTTAATCCGAACCTAACTCACCATGCCTGGAGCAACGTTGTTCAGCTAGTCTGTAAGCTTAGGTTTGCTGAGCGACTCGACCTTCTGGCTGTCAGTCGGGATGTACAATACGGTGCATCCAACTTGTAGGTTGCCTTCATCCTTGAGAGATGAAGCATGGCACCGTGGGTCCGTCTTACGCCTCTTCTTTCCCTGAGCAGTCTCGAATTCATCGTCGTCGGGCAGCATGTCGTCGTCATCGCCGGTAGACACGATCGAAGAAGAAGTGCAAGTCATTGCATCTGTAATCGGTTTCTTGGGTGGAATTTGATAGCCGTCTTTGAAAGACGTCCCGAATCTGCTATGTCTTGCAGGGCGGCGAGCATCAGTTGGTCTGTTGATTCAGGGTTCATTTTTGCAGGAAGCTTGGCCTCCCTGAAGGGGGCCCTTCGCGAAGAGAGGTCCGATACTTCTCTGCTGTTACGTAATCGGTGGATACGAAGTGCAGGCCCGCTATTTAGCAAATATTTGGTTATATCTTAGTGGACACAGATAGAATTACCAGAAGCAGTGTCGTCGTCGTCCATATTCTCAGAGGATGTCTCAGTGGGTGTACATTTGAGACAATTATGTACAATCGGCATCCTGATTCTTACATAGTATCTTGATATTCTACGAGAAACAATGAAACTCTTCGTTTTTCGAACACGCATGATCCCCCCGCTCGGAGGCCTGGACTGTCATGACGGTTTCAATGTCAAGCGAAAACCTTTAAGCTCGACGATAAGATACTGTATCTTAGTCGACTGGCACGGCTCTCTTTAAAACTGCCAGCTAAGTTATTTTTAATCATTTCACTGAAATATTCGTACCAGTTCTCCCCACTGAAAACGCAAGGGGAGAAACACGTGTAGCTGCGCTTCTTTCATTGCTACATCCGTCCGCATTCGCGGACAGATTTTACGCAGGCCGGAAATGAGACGAGGTAATTGACATACGCACATAGATTGCTTTACCGTTCAGATATAGAACAAAGTCGACATGCGTACACTTCGGACTTTGTTCGGTGTCGCACATGTGGACGAATAGCTGGAGGTTTATTTCGTATGATTTTATTTTTCAGCGCAGATGTCAGGTGGCCTGAGCCACGCTCTCATCGTGCCGCTTATTCAGTTGGAAAATTGGGTTGTGTGTATGTTTATACAGCCTAGAACTTGGTCTGCCTCACAGGGGCGACGAGTCTCCCAGCTGTAGATGAGAAATTTAGCCAGTGCGGTACAACCGCTAGCCTGGGGTCATTAACGTGCATCACGCAGTAGTGATACACGACCGCACGCCGGTACGATGCTCATCCATGATCGAAACGGGCAGGGGTGGGGATTGAACACAGGATCCCTGGGTTCTGCAGCGCGAGCTTTCGCTCCACGTACCCCCGAGCTGGTGTGCGCTAGTCCACTCGGCCACCGATCCCTTCGGCTTAATCGGTGGAGAACCGCGATAAGCGCCCTGAAGGGGTCAATGCGTGGCACGAGTGTTTCTCGTAAAACACGGGGAGCATGAGTAGGCGTTTCTTATTGTTACACGATGCCCAAGGCTCACAGCATCAACAGCGCACCGTGAACACACGCGTTTTAGAATGTGCGTTTTAATGCATGGAATGCATTTAAACGGAACCCCCTGCTCCCTTTTCTATTTTTGACAAGTTATTGATTAACCACAGCCAACAAGCCCAATTAGCCATTTTAACACAAAACTTAGGCCCCCCGTCTTTCCGTCAGCCCGTACACCGTCAGGTAACGTCACGTGACTTGAAGTCACGTGACGTCATAGTAAGACGTGACACTTTTGACACCGTGACATCGTGTCACGTGATGTCAATTTTGCCGGTAAAGTTAGCGGAGAAATTAGCTAACAAGGTTCTTCACTCTTCGCAACGACAGTTTAATATATTTAACAAATTTAAACGATCGCTCGTTAACTACTGCGTTCCACAATTTAAAAAAAAATATATATATGCATATATTTATTTTTTTTTGCGAAACGGAAGACGTTTAGTGCTCTTTCTTCGAATAATTAAGACAAGTGTGCACTGCGAAATAAAAAAAAAGAGGCGCTACTATGAGTCAAAGCTACGGAATAAATTCGTCTTGAAACACAACAAGCGGTGTAACTGCTTGGGTTATAAGGCTCGCGTATGCTTCTCGACATGAAGAGCTGCATAACTTAGTGCGTGCGAACTTTGTCTTGCTTTATAAATATTAATTGCTGGAAAATATTGGGGATCTATTTTATTGTCACTCTTGTAGCACATCGACGTCCACGGAGTTGATGCGCCAAGAGCGTGGTTTCAAAGCATGCCAGAGGAATGATCAAATGTCTGAAGGAGTTTGGCTCGGCACGTCCGGTATAGCCGCGCGCCGTACCAAAAGCACATTTTTTTTTTGTTTTTAGCTTGTGAATATTAACGCAAAATTTTACCTTACGCCATTCCAAAAAAAAAAAAAAGACTACGTTATGGGTTGCAAAAAAAGAACAAAAAGACATAAATCTAAAATACGTACCAGATGATTTCTTGCCGTTATATGTATGAACCATTGGCGAAGCCTTAAGCCTAGGTTGTTCTTGTGCAAAACGCTGATAATCCAGTACAAGCCTGAGAATCGTAAACTATACGTAAAAGATGTACGCCAAAAATATTTATTCTTTTTTTCGTGTAAAAGGAACTACGCGTCGCGGAATGCCGAGAGTCCGCACATTTGGAACGTTAGCGATTCAGACTAAAGGTAAAGGCTTCAAAGCTTGCAGCTATCTGGATTAAAACTTTTATAAAACGAGTTTTGGAATTTTTTAATTAGTAAATGGCGGCCGACGAAGCCCATGAATGCACGAAGATGAGTGGCGTCGGCTGCCAACAACGAGCTTCATTATTCCCTAAAACAATTTTAGAAATCGCTTATGACCTTTGGATAAGATAACTGTAAGATCTTTTTTTTATTTTTTTATTTATTTTTCGCGAACTACGATATTTCTGGAACTACGATATGGCGAACAAGACATACCTTGACGCTCTAATTGACATCAGTGCAGCACGCTTTCAATCGCTGGCCAAATCGATTATACTAGACGATTTCTGGTATCCGTCAATGTCTAATGTTATCCAGCCCACATTCCCTTTTCTGCGTCTTACCTTAATATGCTCCTCCATCGATTTCTTTCCGAAGCCCAGATCCTTGAGTACACGCAGACAGAACCGTCTGTTCTCCACCCAAGCAGGACCGCTGAGAGTCGTCATGCCTGGAAATTCGAATTAATGTAAGGCCTAAGGGGGCTGCAGCACTGGGCCCCAGGATAGCGGGGGACCCCGTGCTGATTCCTGGAAATTTGAAAAATGTTAGTTGTTTTCCATTCAAGACAGCTCAGACAGAGAGCAGAAGAAACCCTCAGTAGGGCCTGTGGCGCAATTATCTTCTCGTTACCTTTGTTTTAACAAGAAAACAAGGATGCCATGAAGTTCCCATCTCTAGACAAGCTGGCGTTTGTGAGCTCGCAGTACAAGAGCGTGCCAGAGCGACAAAATTTAACACGGCCTCCCGTGCCCCTTGAAAGGGCGGTCATGAACTCCCTTTTTTACTGGGGCCCTCTTGGCGTGTTCTACGGACAATGGTGGCCGGAAGCTAAGCAAGCGTTGCCAAAGACTACTCGAGCAACACAGATGGTTCATACATGTTGTTTTAAACCTTTTTGCGAAACATCATATGGAGTTTATTCCAGAACGCCAAGTTTAGAACAAGCAAAAAGGTGCCTGTAAATTTTCTGGACACCGTCTCTATAACCACCAACAAACAGGCGTTTCAAGCAGCCCTCAACACTTTTCGATGGGTGCTGACTAAAAGCAAGTGCTCTAGAGTCGGTCACTTGCCTGCAGCGCAACTGAACACTCTTCCTTCTACCGACTGATGCAAATATTGCAATGGGTTCACCAACCTCTCAGGTATAGCCTCTAATTTTTTAACTTGGAGCCAAACCTCAAAATGGCCGCGGAGGTCCAAATTATTGCATCTAAAAGGAACAAGATTACTATCAAACCTGATCGAAACATTTTACACATTTAAAAAGACAGCGTGTAGATACAAAAACTCGAAAATATCTTCTCAATTTTCATGATACTTCGTTTTACATGTAAATATGCTCTAACGACAGTGATTGCTATATTAGATTCGCACGCAGTTTCTCCTATGGTTGAAATGTAGAAGTCTCTGTTATTGAAACGAGGGTTCAGTATTAGAAGAGCGATTACGAAATAGCTTAATCCCATAAAGACTGCTTCAACCAACGAAATTTCTTTCTTGCCTATGTTTCTTCCATCACTGTTCACATCAGTAATTAATTAGCAGAGGGCTAGTTAGAATTTAAAACACTTCCAATAATTGGCAACAATTACAAGAATGGCCGCTCTAGATTTTCGTGGCAGTTGTCGAGTTGCGAGGCAGGCCGTTTAAAGGAAGTGAAATTTTGTTTTCTTGCATGGTAATTTTCCAGGTATCCTTTCGGTTGCTGCATAACTCAATTCTTGTGTAACAGTGCCACGAGACATGTTAGCAAGAGGGTCACCTGTGCTGCAAGTCGATACCACAATAAATTTGTGTAAGCTGGCCCGGACATGTATTCTTTACATTTAGCCGCAATTCTAGTCAAAGAAGTCAACATTTTCAACGGAAGAAATTTAGTTATCTTTGTGAAGCTGCTGGATGTGAACAAAAAAAATTTTAATATTTTTCGCAATGTTTATTTGACTTCAATGAACCTTTTTCACATACCGACGGCACCAGGCGGTGGCTGCACGAACTAAAAATCGAGGAAGTGACCTACCTGCGCTACCAATCGATAATGGGAGCTACGCTACCAGTTTCTTCGCTCTCCGAGCAGCGGCGCGCGTGCCCAACGCGACTCTAAAGAGGGGGATCTGTGGCGTCCACCCAAACGTCATGTTTTTCTTTCCATCCACTTTCTTTTTTTGTGTAACATAATTATATATATGTTGCAATTACGTGTTCTACTCGCTGATCCACAGCCTCCTTCCGAATTTCCTCGATTTCTAGTGCCGACTTCCGCCGCTTGGCATCGAGTGCTCGCGCGTGCGCAGAACGCTTCTCGGAAAAGGTCCATTGTTTAGCTCAACATTCCTATATTGTAACATGTTAGAGCGGTTGATTATTTGGCAAGCAGTTTCTAATTAACAATCGCACCTGCCTCACTACCAGCAAGAAAAAACTTGAATTGCATTAAATCTATGGATCTAAAAAAGGCTCGACAATAATCATAAGATGAAACATATCTAGATTTAACAAGCTGCAAAAAAAAAAAAACGTATTTCCGTCGTCATCGTTACCTCCAACACCCCTACTATCATCATCATCGTCATCACCACCGCCATGGTTATTATTATTACCATCGGTACGGGCCTCATAATAACCTTAGCCAAGAGCCCCTAAATGCTTTTATCCGGCACTGTCTGGAATCAAAAGCTCAATAAATTTCGAAACACTACATACATATGTTTTTGTTCTTTTTAAATTCGTATGGCTTTTAGTAAAGTTCCTCCTCATAAGAGGCTTGCTATCAACATTTTTTTTTTCTTTTTCTTAGATCTGAGCAAACTATTTAAAGAACTTGAGTAGAGAGTCAACACTAAGCAGAGATTATACGGCACGCAAGTTCGCCTCCTTCTTGCGGGCGTCGTGCGTTCGTTTACACCCCAAACGCGTCACGTGATTTTGTAACCCCTCCCTACCCCCGACCTCAAGCAATGACGGGCGCGATCTTTCCTGCCTCGTCATCGCGCGTCCCCTGCGCGTTCTCTGTTTATCTTTGATTGGCGTGATCCTCCTTGCGTTCCGATGCGCCGACGGCGTTTTCTGTTTTTTTTTTTTTTTTTTTTAACACTTGCTCGCCGTATAGTCAAGGAGCGCGGAGCGTGGGCAGTCCCGAGCAGATTGTTATAATTCGGCAGCCAATGAACTTGCAGCATTTAACCATAAGCAAACTAAAAAACGGGTCCCGAAGCAAGAAAAGTGGGCAATGAACCATGGCCTGGATTTCTTCTGTTTTTTTTTTGTTTTTTTTTCAGCTGTTAGCGACAACAAAATGAAACGTCCTCGCGATATATTTAACAAATGTTAAATCTTCGTTATATATACACTCGCTAACCGCCAGTGCCCAAATTATTCTCTTAGAAGTTCTTGAAGTTACTACGTTCTTAAAAAAACAGATTTACGTTTACTTCCCTTTACTGGGTAAAGGTTAAATATTTTAAAGCTTCGGGCTCTATCAAATGCCAAAGGTATTTTTGATGTAAAAATAAAATAACCCAGTCTTTTTTTTTCAATTTTGAAGACAGACTTTTGAGACAGAATTTAGGAGAAAATCGTAGTCTACACGTAGAGACGCGATTCAGAAATTCGGAGGAAGTTTCCATGGGAAGAAAGCATGGGGAACTGTCGCTGCTGCCCTATTGCGGCAGGTGTTGACGAAAAAAAAATTTTTTTTTTTTTTTAATTTTCTAAAGCGCGCAACACATGTACGACGAAACCGTCCGATCCGACGTGCGGACTGCCGGAATGACCTTGGGGGGCGAGGGTTTTCATAGCACCGGAGAGCGTTGAAAACCCTCGCCTCCGACCGTCGTATTGCCTGATTGGACGTCGGATCGGACGGTTTCGTCGTGCATGTGTTTCGCACTTAATGCGCGCTTAACTGTCGCACTGCGTTACTTGACCTCCGGCAGCGCGATCAGACGCGTGTCATTCGTAAGCCTAGAATTGTAAAGCCACGGGATTTAGAGGCGCCATATTTTCCAATATTCTGGCGTAAACGGGAATTCTGCGTGACATCCTGCGGCACTGAGAGCCGATATCTCCAAAATACATATATTCTCTCTCTCTCTCTGAAATGTGTTACACTGTGTTTCAGCCAGCAGGTGCTCATACGATATCACTAATATTTCCGCTGCAGGTACAGGGCGCGATACATTTAGCACAAACGTAAATTGGCAGTCTCTGCAATAATGTTTCCTTTTTTTTATTTTCTTTCTTGTGGTACTCTCGGAGTTTAAAATGTGAATCCTTTGGTTCGGACGCAACCAGCGTTCACACGCAACTGTTTTCTTATTTTTAGGAGAAAATGACTTTGATAATAATTGAGAGAGAGAGAAAAAAATATCGCTCGTAGTAGAAAGCAACAAGTCATTCCTCGTCGAAAAACAGTATATGTATGCCAGCGTGTCCTTTCGTCATAAGATGTTGATGCGCGCTGGTGGGCGAAAATAAAATGCCGACTTTAAAGCCGTTTCTTTTGTTGTTGTTCTTCTTTTTTATTTTTTTTATTTGGGGGGGGGGGGGGAGGCGAGAATCAGAAGAACGCATTTTTCTCTGCTTCATTTTAAACACTGAATTGTTGGAGCTACATTTAAAATATACAAACGATATGTTTGTTGTTACTGAATATTCTAAAGCCGAAGAGCCGTGATTACATGGTTATGGATTCAAGAGAGCCCAATAGACCGTCTTTCAAAGCCCCATCGAGCAACATTGGCAATCGCCATTTCTTGGGCACGAATCGTAGATCGGATCCGAGTCCTCGTGGAACGCTGACGCAGCCCTAGTGTCCATCACGTGACCAGAGTACGTGCCTAAGTAATGGCGAACCCGGATAATCGGCTCAGGAGCTACTAGATGGCATGCACTTTCGAAAAGGGTGTGTTGCATAAAAGAGAACGTATGGCACCGCTGACATACCCGTGGTCACTCCCTCGAAAATGGACCTCTGGGAGCGGATCAAGGTCGCTTCCATGGAAAGGTATTTCTTTATTGAGGCGAAGTCGTTCAGCACGACCACGCTAACTTTGCCAATGCAGAACCTGTAAGTTGGAAAATGTCGTATAGTTAAGGCTGAGCAATTGATCGATTAACAGACCGGTTAATAGAATAATGCTTTAATCGCGATTAAGCTTTTTTTTTTACCGGTTAATCTGTAAAGTTTTGACGAACCAAAAGAACGTACAAATGGACGAGTGCACCTGTGATGCATAGGACAAAATCTTGGAGAAATTCCTAACCCAAAGTAAACTGCGGGGGTAAGATTTGTAACTCCAGACAAGTGCAAAAGGTTACACGTGTCCCGACCACTTCACAGTTAGTGGGAGTATCCATTTAGCGCAGAAGAGATTATTGTGAAAAAATGGGGTTGTGTTTATGTTTATACAGCCTAGAACATGGTCTGCCTCAACGGGCGACGAGTCTCCCAGCTGTTAGATGAGAAATTTAGCTAGTGCAGTACAACCGCTAGCCTGGGGTCTTTAACGTGCATCACGTAGTAGTGATACATGACCGCACGCCGGTACGATGCTCATCCAGATGGAAACGAGCAGAGGTGGGGATTGAAACCAGGATCTTGGGTTCTGCAGCGCGAGCTTTCGCTCCACGTACTCCGAGCTGGGGCCCTATACTTCGTTTCACCTTATATGCGAGCGAAGGCAAAGCTGGAAGCGCGAGCAGGAAAGCTCCGTGCGTTCAGGGTTGGCTCGAGCGCGCGAGCTGGGGAGAAACGCAAAAAGCGCTGGTCTCGCGCTTCTAGCTTTGGCTTCGCTCGCAGATAAGGTGAAACGAAGTATAATCTGGACACTTGGCGAGAAAGTCGGCGAGAAATCTGGCGGCCGCGATTGGCCAACGCCGCACTTGACCTTGGCGCCGGCCAATCATAGCCGCCGAATTTCTCGCCGACGCTTTCGCCAAGTGTCCAGATTAGGGCCCCTGGTGTGCGCTAGCCCACTCGGCCACCGATCCCCCCATTCCATGGTTAACATGGTGAATTTCGGGGTGTGTGTATGTTCATACAGCCTAGAACTTACCGCCGAATTCATAGATGTCACTCCGACTCACGCCAAGTGGAGGGCGCCCCTCGACTTACAGAAGGGCGGTTGAAGGGGCGCCTCCACTTGAAGCGAGGTTTACCATTCTGAAATGGCACTTCTCTTTCACTCGAGCAAGTGAAGGGAGCCCTCCTACGGGATGCATCCGGGAGCGAGAGTAGGGAAGAATTTTATATTTATATTTTGCTTAAGACCACAAAAGTAAGTTAATTTCTTAGTGTGTTTACATAATTTGTGTTTATAAACAAATATTAGCACATAACATACATGTTGCGATTTCAGAAACGAACGTAGCTCGTACTTTTTTCTTTAAAACCAAATTAGCCAGCAATATAGACGTTAGTATCCATTCTGTATCCATTCCAAGCCCTTCCGATTTTCTTGTTCGAACGCCACCGCCGTCGCTCCTTCACTTCCCGTTTCAATTTCTTCTGTTGCCTTTTCGTGTTTATTTTCCCTGCTGTTTTTCTTCCTTTACTTTTTTCATTTCCGTAGCGTGTAATGGACGAAGTCAAGACACCCGCTGTGCGGTTCACAGAGCACGAAAAGTCAATACTGACGGAACTTGTAATTACGTACAAAAAAATCATCGAATGCAAAAAGACCGACGAATCGTCGTTAAACAAAAAAAAGACAACTTGGATTCGACTCTGCAACGAGTATAACTGCAACCACGGGGTATGTCGACGTGACGTTAAACAGCTCAAAAAATGGTGGGAAAATGTGAAGGCCAAAGCCAAGAAGGACCATTCCAAAGAAAAGAACAAGGTCCACAAAACAGGCAAGTCTCTCGTTCAGGTTTCTCATTGCGCTGAAAGTGCCTCGGAATGAGCGATGGGCCACATTTGTAACCCGAGCTCTCGCTCACAAGTTCGCCCTTGTTTCGAACTGTTGTTTCTGGAATACCTGTCGTGTAGGATGGAGCGTGAACGTGCGCAGTCAAGTCGGTCAGGCCACCTAATGCTGTCAGTTGAATAACGTAGTCACCTGACAATGGAGCAGCATGAACGGAACCGCAGCACAATATGATACCACCGTTAAATCAGTAATTCTACGTGCAGTTTTTGCGGCGGACCTGTACAGTAGATCACAATTCATCACATCCAGATGCTTAATTTTTCACTTCATTACGCATGCGGCAGAAGGGATGAACATTTCCTATCAGCAAGTGCATGCCTATGTAAATTTGGGTATATTTAAAGCGGAAAACAGATCTTAGATAACATTCGAACTTGGAGTGCCTTGAATGACTACTGTTTGCTTGTGTAGGAGGGGGACCACCTGGCAAGCCAATGAGCGCCACCTCCGTGCTGGTTGGGGCGGTGGCCTCACACGTATTTCATAGACAAGAAAATATGGAGGACAGCGATGGGGCACCCTATCTACCACCCGTTTGCAGCCTCCCAGTTCTCCGACTACTGCAGCCGATGGTGGAAGGCGAGGAGGAGCCTCTTGATGCCTACTTGGGTAGAATGCTTGAACCGTTTTCATGTCTTGACCTTTACTTTCTAAACTGGTACCCCTTCGTCTTTACCCATTGATCTTCTCGTGGATATGCATGGATCCGGTTATAGATTATCATGAGTCTGCCTTAACAAATGTTTCATCTGGTGTTCCTCAGTAGTCCGTACTGGGACCCCTACTTTTTTAATATTCATAAATGACCTTCCAGCCACCATCTCATCTAATATTAATCTGTTTGGAGATGACTGTGTCATCTATAACAAAGTAACAAGTGTGCATGACAACAGTCAACTTCAAGATAATTTAGTAAAAATTAAAAAATGGTGCAAACGGCATATACATTATTTATTTACAAGGTAACATGCATCATTGCAGGGCTGGGTTCCATACAGCTTCAAAACAGTACATGGCAACTACTGCAGACTAACAATGACCATACTTTCCTGACAAGGAAACAAACACCACAGGGTATTAAAATAATCATAGCATGATTTCTGTGAAGAAATATCTACTCCAAGCACTCCAAAAGGTGGAAACGGCTAAGTGATCTAGTGGAAAAATTTATGCCACAGGTTCAAAATGGATGAAAACATTGTTGCACATTACACCAGCAATAAAAAAAGCATCAAATATTTCAAATTGCAACTGCAGGAAAAACAAAAATACAATCTCAAACTTTTGAAAACCTCGAAAGCTTTTTACTTTGCGAAATAAAACCTCAGCGAGGTTTGGAACGTTTGAAACCTTTTCGACTCTTTAGGTACGTCCCATTGTTCACTTCATAACTTCTACATGTCCTTGCCGTTGCAGAGGAACCTGGTTCACCAGGTGGTCCTGCCTCGGACGTCGGTGCACCACCGTCGCCAGCTGCTGCCAGCATCGCTGATAGACCTGCAGCAGCCCCAGCAGCTTGCCTGAGTAGCCAGACATGTGCTGCAGGGTCACCAGCTCCTACACCTGCGGCTGCTGCAGCGTGCAACAGTGGTGCTGCGGCAGCAGCTGTGGGCAGTGGTGCCCGCCAGGTCGGAGGACGTATGGCGCTCCTGGAGAGGAGCCTTGCAGAGGAAAACGAGATGAGGATGGCCTTTGTCCAGCAAGAGCATGCCCTGCGCTGCAACTTCCTGGAGCAGGACCACCGCGACACCCTCAGCAAGAGGGCTGCACTGCATGAGATGGAAATTAAGCTGCTCGAGGACCAGTTGAAAAAAAGAAATGCCATTCACGAAATGGAGATGAAGCTCCTGTGTATCAAGGAAAACATACTGCTGCAGGAGCTGAGCCAGAAGGCTGCACAATAAATTAAATCATGTTCAAACTGCTATGTCTGCTTTACTGATGGTTCATTTAGAAAGTCAAACTGAAGTATCACACACTTGGAAGTACGACTCCTCACCTTCATGGCCTGTGTGACGGGCCTCTTGAGCCTACTTGCAGCTCATGTGAAGCTCAGCAGAATGATGTTCTGCCGGATACGCAGACCTGAAGGAGAGTCCTCCGGGAGAATCGGTGGCAGGTGTGGCTGCCGCCGCCTTCTGGCATTCCGTGCCCTGGGGCTTGGTGGCGGGGGTGGAGGAGGAGGTAGGGGCTCATTCCTTGCACGCCCCAGGTTATGCAAAGCTGCACATGCGGTGATGATGCTGCATGAGTGGCGAGTCTTGTGCTGGAGCCGCATATCCAGACAGGGAAATCGTCTCTTCCAGACCCCAAAGGCCCTCTCGACGGAGTTTCTCGTTCGGATCTGGGCCTTGCTGTACCTGAATCGAATTATAAAGCATGTGATTGATTTCTAGGCTTCTGGGAACATACTTGCATTTACTGTATTTTGTGGAGCCTCCTTGCTGGCTTGGCTCTCTCAACACCATTTTTTTTAATCTTTTTATCAGATTAGATTTACCCAAAAACTGTTTGCTTGCCAAAAAAAAGAAACTATTTGACGTTTTTGGTTAGCTGTTTTAACCGCTGACTGTTATCAGTTAAGCTCCAAGCAGTACTTTTAGGGTAGGCCCACGGCTAGGTATTTTTTTATAATGATTTTCGGCAGTTTCTATTTTCACATTTAGATTTTGATAGGATGAGTGTGCCTGTTTATACACATTTTTTTTCAGTATGGCAACAACAGGTTTACATTATTTTGTCGAAGTTAAAAATGTTTTATTGACAACTTTTCGTGCATGCACGGCTTCATTGATACTGTTGACATTTCATGGAAGCTTTTTCGTCCTTGCGACATTTCGTCGACAAACTTTTTCTTCTGCTAGGTAGATTGAATTTAATGGTCGCCTTCCGTCAATTCTTTTCATTTTTTTTCATTTGCCTAATACTGAAAAAGAGAAATTTGAGTGAATTTACTTTTTTAGCGAATGAACCACCGACGTCGGGGCAACCCAGGTAGCACCGAGTTCTGGGCCGAAACTTGGCTTTTGTCTGGGAGTTTAGGGCATTGAAAAGCCCGAAGAAGCCGAAGTAGAGCCAAACCTGACCTACCTTGGCAATAGTCTGGGTATTTTGGCCCTAATTCGCCAAACAAGTGCCAAACTTAGGCTTCACTGCCTGGAAGTTCGGCTATCATCTGGCATCTTTGGGCCTAAATCGCCTAACAAATGCCAGAGTTAGGCTTACTGCCCGGTAGTTTGGCAGATATTCGGCATTTCTGGGCCAAAATCGCCAAACTAATGCCAAAGTTAGGCTTCAGTTTTTGAAAGTTCGGCTGTCATCTGGCACCTTCGGGCCAAAATCGCCACAGATGTGCCAGAGTTAGGCTTACTACCTTGTAGTTCGGTTGACATCTGGCATCTTTGGGCCCAAGTCGCCAAACAAGAGCCAAAGTTAGGCTTCGCTTCCCGATAGTTCGGCTGTCATCTGGCAGCTACGGGCCAAAGTCGCCAAACAAGTGCCAAAGTTAGGCTTCGCTTCCCGATAGTTCGGCTGTTATCTGGCAGTTACGGGCCAAAGTCGCCAAACAAGTGCCAAAGTTAGGCTTCGTTTCCCAATAGTTCGGCTGTCTTCTGGCAGCTACGGGCCAAAGTCGCCAAACAAGTGCCAAAGTTAGGCTTCGCTTTCCGATAGTTCGGCTGTCATCTGGCAGCTACGGGCCAAAGTTGCCAAACAAGTGCCAGAACTAGGCTTACTGCCTTGGCGTTCGACTGATGACGTGTTGGTACTTTTTAATTATTTAGAAAGTGGAGACACATAAGGGACGATACATAGAGGACAATCTTTCAATTTCAACAACATTTATTTTCGGCTTCAAGCTCAAAGCCCGCCCGCTCCGTGGAACTACGGGAAGGGAAATCTTGGGGAAAGGAGAGGAAGCGGAGGAAGTGTAAGCGATCCCCCTGTCCTGCGGGGCCAGGTACATCGGACAAACGGGGCGACGCTTCAACGACCGACTCCGAGAACATCAAATGGACGCCGAAAGAGCTGCTTCGGATTCTCAGCACCCGATCGTCATTCACGGGAGAAAATGTCTCGGCTGCTATCCTAATTTCGCCGGCACGACAGCCATGGGAGGCCACTGCGAGCGAGTCGGGAGAGAAATAATTGAGGCCTATCGGATGGCGACAAGCCCGCAAAATATAAGCACCCCTTCCATTTCGCTCTCAAGAAAGGAGATTATCTTTCTGAGGCCCACAATGGAAGCCGAACGCTGACAGACTAGGCAAGGCGACAAGGTCACCGGCAGAAGCGGCCTTTCCTTTCATTCCGTTCCATTTCATTCCAGACAAGGGCTGGGATTCCACGTCCCTTATTTCCCTACTGTTGAACAGGTCGGGATACACTCTCTCCCCTTTAGCTTTGGCTGTACAGCAGGTTTTCTTTTTCCTTTTTTTAAAGTTGGCTTTGTTTTTTTTTTTTTTTTTTTACTCTAAAGTGTCGAAAATGCCGAAGGAGCTTAGCTGCGTTGTTGATGCCCCTTCGACCTCGCCTTTTGCAAATCCTCCCCACCTGTTTGCGAAACGCGTGACCTCTCTGCGTAGGACGCGTGGGACAAAAACGTTTGGACGAACATTTTTTCACGTGACTCTCTTTGTCACGCCGATGAGATCTCTGGGGCTGTCGTTTTCGCCGTTTGCCTAGTTATAAATAGGCGGGCCACGTACGTCCGGTTTTTGAAATGCGCTCTTCAGTGTTCTGTTGCTTTCGTGCGTTGCAGACGCGGCCGTGTGTTTTCGTCGTTAATGGCCGGAATACGTCCATGCCAATTTTTTGGTAATAGCCATTTTTTTCACCGGAGTTCGTGGAATTCTTGTGATGTGTTTGTTGGATACGCTTCGACAAAAACTGCTCTTCGCCGACGACGAGACGTCAGTGGAATGTGCGCAACCTTCCTTCTCGAGTGTGTTTGTGGGGTGCCTCGGATGGATTATGCATCTATCAAGGATTACATGATATCGCTCTGGTATTAGTAAGTACACTGCAAGCATGCTTCTGATAGTAGTCCTGCTTTCCTCTCAATCTCCGCGGTTTTTTGTGTGATGAGTTTTGTTTGGCATGAGGACAGTGTTAAGTTTTATTTTATAATTTGCTTTTCGTTTTACAGAGAAGTGTGACCTTTGCAAATATGTCGAGAATACATTGTGTGTAATGATAGTGGTTTAATAAACTTCTGGGAGTGATTGAAAAAATTTTGCTTGTCCGTATATGTGATTGGATATGCAGCAAATGATATGCAACGTACACATACTTGCACGACGTTCGGCCAATACGGAGCAGACGCATCGTAGAGTATTCGCACAATATTGCGCGAACGCTAGGCCGGGGCAAAACGGCTGTACGGCAATACCTGCCGGATATCAAACGGTGGTGCAAAATTAAGATTTACTGCGGCAGTTATGGCTCAAGTCTGGCACTTACTTTGGCAGAACCGTGGCGCACCAGAGAAAAGCCAAACTTGGCATGTCCGAAATCCCCAAATTTGGCGCTGCTTTGGCAGTTATGGCTCAAGTCTGGCACCTACTTTGGCACAATTGTGGCAGACCAGAGAAAAGCCAAACTCGGCGTGGCCGAAATACCCGAATTAGGCGTTGCTTTGGCAGTTATGGCTCAAGTCTGGCACTTAATTTGGCACAACTTTGGCGGAGCAGAGAAAAGCCAAACTTGGTGTGGCCGAAATACCCGAATTAGGCGTTGCTTTGGCAGTTAGGGTTCACGTCTGGCACTTACTTTGGCAGAACTGTGGCGGACCAGAGAAAGGCCAAACTTGGCATGTCCGAAATACCCAAATTCGGCGTGGCTTTGGCAGTTATGGCTCATGTATGGCACCAACTTTGGCGCTCCTCTGGCGCACCAGAGAAGAGCCAAACTTTGGCATGCCCTAGAATCGCCCAACTAAGGCTATACTCAGGCACCCTACTTTGGCACTGATGATTGCCATGGTGCAAAAACCTAACTGCGCCAAAGTTGGGCCCTTATGTTTGCCAGACCTTTGCCCAAGTTGGGCATTCCTCTGGCGTGCTACCTGGGAAGCTATGTCCCAAACAGACCACACGATCACACCTCTCTTTGCTCCACTCTGCTCGGGGAGATCGTTTATAATCTAAAGCTCGAGCTTGCACCAAGCCTCGTCGAAACCGCCAAGGGTTCGGCAAGCTAGGAAAGCACATTGGATATGGACAAAGTGATGTGTCCATAAAACGCTTGAAGAACTGGTTGCCACCGGCAATGACTGCCTGCTATTACAGACATTATAGTGATGTTGTCAGTGCAGTACCAAAACAAATCTTATACTCTTGCCGATGATTTGGCTTACCTCCCTCCAGGACTATTTGCCTCTCCAGGGTTTGCGAGCGGGGTCATCAGGAAAGGGAGACAGGCATAGCCCATGTCCCCCAGCAGGACGCCGGGCACTCGGCTCTCCTCGTAAAGGGCCCGTGCACGACTGCCATCAAAGATGCGGCTGTCATGCACAGATCCCGGCCAGCTTGCCACAACATCAAAGAACTGTAGCTGTGGGCCGGTGATTGCCTGCAGATATATAACATAGCTTTAATACGGCAATTTGGGCCAGTTGGCTCATGGTCGAAGACGGGTGCCGAAAAAACAGAAGGACAAGAAGAGACGTAAACACTGGCGCCAGTGTTTATGTCTCCCCTTGTCCTTGTGTTTTTTCGCCGCCTGTCTTCGATAGATAACATTGATCTGTAAAACCAGTGATTTATACAATCACAAGTACGTACCTGCTAAATGCAAGAGAGTACATGAAACCTATAGTACTTTCGTACCATAGGTTTCATGGGTGAGTACGAAAGTACCTATGGTACTTTCGTACTCACCCAGTATCAACCTCAAAAAATTGTAACACCTGCCGTATTGACGATTCTTGTCGACCCCTCGTTTATTAAATAGCTTGCAAGCGTCGCCATTGCTTGGTACTGACGGTTATTTTTACTTACTGGTTTCTTCGAACTACAACTTCTGCGGTGTGAAACTAAGCGAAACGAACGCTCGCAGCGCATAAAATACTAGCATGGCCCGTCAGGCACGTAGCCAGGATTTTGCTTCGGGGGGGGGGGGCGGGCTTCATGCCTCCCCTCCCCTCCCCCCCCCCCTAGCTACGTGCCTGTGGCCCGTAAATGACGTCACATGCAAGCTATGTAGAGGCTGTGCAATGACTATTTCAAGTGGACCCAGAAGTGCACGATGAGCATCAACAACACAGCTGATGAAAGGGTTTCCCTATGCTTTACAAAATTGGGGTTGAACAGCTGAAATTGTTTTGCGTGAGAATTACCCATGCTTGCCAGCCTGGCAGTTTAGTAGGCAAGCTACGTCCATAAAGGGGACATAAGAAATATGGGCTCACCTGGACGTTCAAGGAGAAGACTCCTTTCCTATTGCGGTAGACTTCCGCATCATCTCCGCCGGGGCTCCTGATACGCACGTGGGTGCAGTCGATGCAACCCGTGACGCCAGGAAACTGCCCCATTGCGTGGAAGTCGCGCATAACGCGGTGGTACTCCGACGCAGCCGGGAAGTGCACTAGCCTTCTGAAGAGTACCCTCGCGATGAGCGTCGTCACCGTCCTAACTGTGCGGCAGACCGTCGGCTGGGAGACATGCACCAGGTCTCCCGTTACCGTCTGGAAGGTACCGGCGCCGTAAAAGCGAAGGGTGACTAGCAACAGGAGCAGAGGGGTGAGCGGCAGTCCTCGGTTGTCGCCGCTTTGCTGGAGAGGCAGCAGCGTCAGGAGTTCTCTCACCGTCGCCTTCGTAAACCGATATCTCGCGAGGAACTGGCGGTCACTGTACAGTTCCATCGGGTTCAGGCGGTCCGATAGATTCCGCCGCGGCACCGACGGACCGAGCGGGTACATAACGCCGAACACAAGGTCGCACGCACGACTAGCAAACTCAAAAGATGCGATCCTGCGAGCGGCGTCGCTCGGGTAACCCGGGTAACCCGCCATCTTTTGCGATGAAGGGAGGCTCGACGCGTTCGAGGCGAGTTGAAGGGCGGCGCCACCGCTCACTTGAAATTTTTGGAGAAAAGTTCGAGTGAAGTGCGAGGCGAGGGAGCGTTTCGAGTGAAGGGGGATTTATGAAACGTAATGACACCCACTCAAGGGCGTTGGAAGTTAAGTTAGAGTGAAGTGGGATCTATGAATTCGGCGGTTAGTCTGCCTCAACGGGCGACTTGTCTCCCAGCTATTGTTGAGAAATATAGCCACAGCAGTACAACCGCTAGCACGGGGTCCTTAACGCGCATCACGCAGCAGTGATACACGACGGCACGCCGGAACGATGCTCATCCAGATCGAAACGGGCAGCGGTTGAACACAGGTGAACAATTAAAGGAGGTCGCACTTGCCGGAGAATACCAACGAACCTCTTTGCCTCGTGCAACTAAAATAATAATCTGTGAGTGTAGGTGTCTTTGAACTCTTCTCAACTACACATCGAGGTTGATTCATAACCGAAATTGCAGGTGGCCGCGTGCATGATAAAGAAGATACGCTCTTCCGTTCACCTAGAAGATTCGTGTACTCTTACCCCGAGCGTAAGCGATAAGGAGGCCAGAATTGTCTTGCCTAGTCAGTCTCGCCCTAACTCTTTCCCGAACGTACTAGTTCGAATGAACGAAATGACGAACATAGTAGATGAAGAGCCGTGCGCCGTATCGCCGAGTCATTCGCTGGTTCTCTCTCGCGATAGCCAGCTGCTACGCCGACGCAGCGTCGCTTGCTGCTCCCGCCGTCGACGCTCGCTGTGTTTTCTCGACGTGTGTCCTTTTTCGTTTCTGGCAAAAGTTCGCCCCCATTAAATCTTTAGTTCATTCCCCATTCTCCTGCCTCATTGGCTGTCATTCCTGGCAATATTGCGTCTTTATCACATATTAAGCAGAGGCATAACAATGTAATTTTGGGCTTTTTTAAGAACATATTATGCCTGGTAATGAACGAAACCGATTAATTGGTTAATTAATTCATTAAGGGGTGGCGATTAATCGTGTTAATATTTTTAATCGATGTTCAGCCCTATCTTAGGGCTAATATTGAACAAAAGTAATTCTTACGTATCAACACTGAATGTTACGACGCTATAATCTTATTACAAAAAGATACCCTACGTGGGATAACAAATATTTATGATTAATGTGGTCTTCACACTAACTGCCTTTCAAAGTAATATTCCGCTCACCTGAAAATGGGTCCGTACTTCTGGGCCCACTCGGTGCACTTTCGGTAGTGAAAGTCGTAGCTGCTCACCGTCACGTTCCCCAATAGCGGAAGGCCTCGGGGTCCCGGAGGCAGCTTCACCTTGCTAGTTCTGCCGGCTTCGTGTCGGTACCAGTACAGTAACAGGAAGGACGCCAGGGTCGTGATTCCAGTGGTGCACAGCAGTGCCGTGTGTTTGTCAGTCTTCAAAGAGAAGAGAACCGAGGCAGAGGGCAGACATTTGAAAATATTTCAAAGGTAGAAATTTACGGCTGACCCAATACCACTTATACTCCGTTTCACCTTACGTCCGGGCGAAACGGATGCTACGAGCCATTGGAGCCAATCCAAGGCCGTGGGAGCGTCAAGTGACCTTGGAGAGGGGGCACAGCAACGCGCGGGAAGCGTATCACCAACTACATCCACAGAGCGGATTTGGCTAGGATAGCTCGTAGCGTCCGCTTCGTCCGGACGTCAGGTGAAACGGAGTATAGAAGAGAAGACCTGCGCATGACGTCATCGTTGGGAGGTCCTCGACCCGTCCCAAGCGGAAGACAAGCTGAAGCTCGACGAAAATTGCCGCAAGGCGGCAGACGCGTCGTTTGCCGCGTCGGCGTGGCTTTGATGATTATTTTCCAAATACGAGACCAAACATTTTATGCCCACTAAAAGAAAAAAAATTCTTCATGCACACAACTACGTCAGTTGTTCAAATCATTCCCAGGGCCCGTCCAGGCACCACTGACATTGCTTTGGTATTTGTATGATTGCGGTTGCGGAGAAAGAACTAGGCTACGGGATCACATTAAGGCGAAAATGTCCGTACGGTTTATCTGTTTCGGCTGCCGTCGTCCTTCGCCGAATGGTTGGTACATGTTGAGCACTCTTTTTTATATTGTTCTTTTAATGCGTTATCATTAGAACGCTCGTTTTGACCAAAACCCGGCGGTGTCTTTCGTTTGTCAGCGCCGGGGAGAGAGAAAGAAGGAGGGAGAGAGGGTAACACGTGCGACGCTCTCATTGGTCCGAAGCGCTGACGTCAGCACGCGTCAACCTCTCCCTTTCTCCCTGGCGCTGACAAACTGACAGACACCGCTGGGTTTCCGTCAAAACGGGAAATTTCGTTTTTGTCAAAGTCACGCGCATAGCTGGCGTGGAACCGGAGAGGAGGAGTCACCGCGCAACACCTTCTAGATAACAAAGCCATAGTGCTGAATGAGATGGCGTCATTGGAGAAGACCAACGCTGGACACACATTCGAGACGAGTGCTGTGTCAGCGCTGGGCTTCGAGTCAAGTTTGAGGCGAACGTTGACGCAATCATCGTGTCCAGTCTGTACCCAGCGTTGGCCTTCTCTGATTTTGCCATCTCATTCAGCACTACGGCCTTGTTATCTCTGTGTTGCGCCGAGGCGCGGTGGAATGCGGGCGTGCTCAGTTGCCGCTCCGCCGTCGCCAGTTGTTCTTCGCTCTGGGTCTCCGTAGCAGCGGTGCGTGGGCTGTGATGCGTGTGTGTAGTTAAAACGATGGATGCGGTTCCCTTCACGAGTGCTATGGATGCGGTTCCTTCCACGAGTGGTATGGATGTGGTTCTTTCCACTAGTGATACGGATGACCGTATCCAAGGGCGTCGACGTACTCTGACAGGCAGGGTACGAAAGAGGGATGAAAAATAATTACAGAAAGATCCATTGGTGGATTCTTAGGGAATATCCTTAGCATGACCCTTGGGTAACGCCACACACGTCCCTTTTCGGTATACGCTAACACTGACCCCGTAACGAGGCCAAAAAGAGGCAGCAAGAAATAGAGGAAGCTAAAGAGAAAGCCAAAGATAAAAGTCCAGAGTGTGAGAGACGAGGGCGGAAGACGACGAGGCGGAGGGCAAGGGAGAAGCGGCCGGCCGAGGAGGCACGAGCTGGCACCGGACAGAGCGTGCCGCGTGAGGCCGGGGCCGGACAGGAACGATGGAGCCGGTCTGGCCCGTGGTCTGGCCCATGGCGATCCCAGAAATGGTCCGACAGCGAGGTTCGGACCAGAACCGGTAGGAACGGCGAGCCCTGTCCATACCGGCCTCGGTCAAGACGATCCCGTAGTGGTTCCGCAGCGAGACTCGGGCTATGATAGCACAGCTAGCCTACGCAGCGCTGGCGTGGGAATGACGATCCACAGGTCCTCGACACAAGAGTTCAAATGCGAGCTTTGAACGACGGACACCAACCAGGGTTGGACTGTCGGCTCTCGAGGAAGGGCAGCCGGGAAGTACAGTAAACCCATTCTTTTGTTTTTCTTGTTGGGCTGTGTTACTTCTTGGGAGACGAGCGAAGCTCAGACGTATCGGGCGGCGATTATTATTGAGCAACCCACAAGGGATCAGCGTTTGTGTTTCCCAGAGGAGGACGTGTGTGGCGTTACCAAGGGTTATGCTAACTCATTCACTAACAATCCACCAATGGACCTTCGTGTAATTTTTCCTCCTAATGTGTTTGCCGTCTTTTCGAGATTTCAGCTTGTTTAGCTTTCTCTTTTACCAGAAATTTGATTATGCACCGCTGCCACGCAGCTATATACAGACACACTGCTCGTCGCCTGCGTCAAATTAGTCATTGCTCCTAGATCACGGTGGAAGAAGCACATTTGTGTGATGACTCTGGCCGCTTTTCCTGCGGGGAGCGAGCGACCAGATCGTGTTCGGAGCTAGCCTTGAACCAGGAGTGGTGAGTTCCGCGCCGCCGCGGAGGGCGCTGAGGAATGAGGTCCCTCCTCGGCGGCCACGGTGTCAGCGGCGTAGCGTGCTCGCCTTTTTCGCGGTGGGGTGAGTGGTGGTGGTGTGCGGCCAGTGGCTGGCCTCGTGCTTTTGCTTTGGTGCTATGTCGATCACAGGTGCCACCATCGTGCACGAAGGTGAGCCTTAACCCGAAGAAGAAGAAGAAGAAGGAAGAGAAGACAGATTTACGGACTCTGGCGACATGGTGGCGGCGTGGTGGCGGTGCGGTACAAGAAGAAGCGGTGAGCGAGGGAATGCGGGACCTTGCGCTGGGAGATACAACCGGAGCGGTGGGTTTGGGAGGGATCCCATACTTGGGCGCCATCTATCCCCGTGCGAGTGAAACGCTCGGCGCGCCGAACATAATGTGGTCGCCGCGTCGGACAGAGAGTCATCAATGTTTCTTCCACCTTGTCCTAGATTTGCTTACCCGATAAGCGCAAACTAATCTGGGAGCCGACTGAAGGCTACCGCGTGAGTCGCGGATGGCGAATTCGGCTCGTAGATTATGAGCACTCCAAAAGCGCCCCTTCTTGGAGAGCGCGTCTTCCGCTAGGCAGATCCGGTTCAGGTTGGTCATCTTCCGCTCGCAGATCTGTGGCGCCCGAGTCCCACTACACCGACAAACGACAGCCACAAGTCTCAAACATATGCAGCATGTTCGCGATGGTACCATTGGCAAACGTTTAGTCGTTCGGTGCTCGTGAAGTAAGCACGTGTGATTGCAAGCCTGCCAGAGATACCCTCGCGTGCATGATGCTCGTGTTTGAGCATAGCGTCCTTTATTCTACAAAGCCTGTCAAATCGCGAAAGACTGGTTTGAGGCTTGTCGCTGTCATTTGTTTCTGTTTGTCGCTCTAGTGGGACTCGGGCAACGCCGCAAACGCTCTGTCAACGTCATAGAGTTATTATAATGTACGCTAGAGGTTCAACTGGCGCTAGTGTCTATGCGACTTCCGTGCCGCAAATTGAGGCAGACTGAGCAACCAGTCTACTTTTGCAATGCTCCTGTGCATATGGGAAAACGCGCGTGCATTTTGTCTCTTCGCCGGAAAATAACACGGAACGCTTGGGTTTTTTGGGTCGTACCGAATAGTATGTACCTTGATTAACATTGTAAAAGTGTAATTCCTTTAGTTAGCGCATTTTTCTTCATCAGTGAACGACGTTTAACTTCGCTACATTTCAGTCCCAAACACGTGTTGCGCAGCAGGTGTGTAAAACAAGCGACGATTCAAAGCAAAATTACAATCTAAAGGAATATGGAGTGTGTTCAAGGCTCGCCAGCATTCCGTTGACGCTTATATATTTGATAATATGTCACTCCTGTTACTATATGAAAATGACCTCGTCGTGCATGAGCGCAAAGAAACTTTCAAATAAAGAATAAAGTACGTGGGATATGAGAGGTTTCTCTTCGTATTGTTTTCTCTGCCGGCAGCTTTTATCGCGCACTTGTTCTCAAAGATTTCGAGCGTGCGGGTGATTTTTTCAACGCAGAACAAACATCTTCGCACATCTTCAGGAGCAGAAAAAGTAAAGAGGAACTTCCTTATCTAAAATCGGAATATATTACGTGGCCTTCAATTTATTTAGGTCGTACATGCACGGATAGTTACTGATCCAGTGTTACTGCGTAGTTCTTGCAGTCTCCCTTAATTTCCAGATGTCCTTCGTTCGTATGACACGTATATCCCTCATGCTGAAAAGCGCCGACGTCGCGTCCGCGCTAACAGTGTCCGACAGTGCACATAAATACGCGTACGAAGCCGTTAAAGCACCGTTTTTAATGCGATGAATTTGAAAGATAAACGCCGTAACTGACCAAATATTTCATCAGCCTGACTGAGAAATGTTACAAGCTACCTAGCACGTACGAATTATTCGGGATATTTGCTCTTATGATCGAGCGCAGGGAGAAAATGCACTCACTCTTTCCCATAGAAATGCATTACCGGAAGTCAATTTTGGACTGGTTGCTGTGCGCTACAATTTGCGTCAGCACACTAGCTCCACTTGAACCTCTAGCGTACATTATAATAACTCTATGGTCAACATCGGAAGATCTCAACGGAAGTTGAAAGCAGCGCACCACTGCGCATGCGCGTCGCGGGTGGAGCCTGTCCGGTCGGTCGGTTGTTTACGGGGGTGATGACGGGCAGTGCGTGCGGTGCTTGCATCGTGTCTCGTACGCTTCTACCTCGCATGGTTCAGGGGGTGCAGAGGCGGCGACTAGAGCGAGGAAAATCGTAACCGCTGACATCTGCGGTACCGAGACGAAGAACGAGAAAGACAACGACAGAACACTCGGAGAAGGAAACAGACGTAAGTTTAGGCGTGTTCGTTTTACAGCAACTTACTGTTTAGCCTTGGACACTGCACGTCACCGGTGTTTTCTTTCGCAATTAAGCGAGAACAGACTATAGGCAACGATTTTGCAAGTGAGAGTTTGCTACCTCTGTGTGTTTGTCAATGTCGTACTAGGAACCTGAGCTCTACCGCTGGCGACAATCACTGTGCGTGACCCGCCGTTCCGGGGCGGCCGAAATGTAAGGGGAGATGGCGAACGCGGACGTATTCCTCTCCGTCTTGTGACAGAAACACCGTGGCTCGCATAATGCGGTCGACCTCTATTGGGGCATTTGGGGCATCTTGTCCAATTCTGACCTCAGCCAAGTTCAAGCAGCGGCACCTTTGAACGACAGAAAGTCTCCGGCGGGTCGCTCCATCTTCCGCTCGTCAATTTGGAGCGGGTGCCACGGAATTTCCTCCCTGGCGTATTTCGGAAACCGATCCGGTTCTACCAGTGGAATTCCTTAAATTGGCCCGTTGACTTAGTACACAAGCCTTTCCGAATACGCGTCCCGGTAAACCTTGAACGACACTGGCAATGCATCGTGCAACGGACGGTCTGCAGAAACTATCTGAGGCGCGGTTTTTTCCTCATGTTACATTGGTCGTACTAAAACCAGACATGTCATACATACGTTTAATGCAAACGCGCTTCGAACATTGCCCTGGACTGTCCGCACATAATGCTGCCATCATGTCTGTAGAGCGCACACCGTATCTTTCGTATGGCGTATCTGCGGCTTTAGTCGAATACCTACGGTTCTGGTGACGGTAAAAAGGGAGTTTTAGGGAACCGTTTTCGCACATCCCATACAGTACGATGGGACCTCCGGTACAAACTGCGCATGCACATAAGACTCGCGCATGCGCAGTTAGTGCTGGGGGGGGGGGGGGGGGGGGCATCGTAGCATATCGGATGTACAAAAACGGTTCCCTAAAACTCCCTTGTAATCGTAGATGGAAAACGTTTTCCTCGGGCGTACTACATTAAAACTCACCGTGGACCTGTAGTTCAGAAAGCCTAGCTGTTCTTCCATCGTTGTCGAGGTGTACAGGCTCACCCGGACACACGCACTGAGGTAGGGAACGTTCCGCTGCAGCTCCGCGGGGACAGGATGTATCCCTCTCCCGATCTCGGGCACGCTTACTGGCGATATAGAAAGTACAGTGGAATGCACAGCACACGTCCGACGTGTCGGCAATGACGTTTTTTGTTGTCGTTTTTCTCGTTTGCTTTTAGTCGCACCTGCCTCACAGCTGTGAACACTGGAAATGAGCGCCAAAGGAACGGGGACAGGTGGAGGAGTGGACGACAACACGGGGTGCACTCGCAACAGAAAGTTTATTAGAAAACACGCATGCTTAAATACCTAAAATAAACCTCGTCACTTCCAGCGTCCCCCCCTCTTTTTCTAAATATAGAAGTTCTTTATCTAATAAGGCCCCTGACGGCTTGCTGATACAGATATCAGCCCCTCTTGTTTTGATGATGAATGCTTCGTGAATCTCTCTGGGTTTTCTTTTTTTTTTTTTTCTGTGACGCCCCAGGTTGATCATCTTTGACATCTTCGGGGTGCACGCGCATCGATCACAATTAATGCACGGCCATATGGCCTGAAGGCGTCTGTTTGATAGTCGCCGCGTGCTCCCTCGCACGATCATTAATGCAGCGGCCTGTTTGCCCTACGTACGAGCGCCCACGTGTTGTCGTCAACTTCTTCACCTGTCCCCGTTCCTTTGGCGCTCATTTCCAGTCATGAACCAACAAGCCCAGCTAAACATTTTGCTGTCAACACTACCAGACGAATTGATTATAAGGGGACGATCGAATTTTGGTCACAGGGATTGAGGCCGTGAATGATGTTTCTTTCTTTATCAATTGTTTTAGATTTCGATGTCCAACACGGGCTAATTACTGAAGCCAGGCGTGCCTGCTTATCGCTGATCAATGAGGCTCTCCAAAAGAAGGACCGATGATTTTTGAACCTCGGCCATCCAGCTGTATTTCGCTTCCGATGTTTCACTGTAATCTGGGTCAGGCTGGCAAAGTTTGAAAGTTCTGGTATTTATAGATGCGAAGAAAAAAAAAATCAAATGTAAGCAGTTTTCGCACTGTGCCGTGTTTGCGATTTTTCTCTTGAAATTAACTACGCCAATACTTAATAATAAACATTTTGAGTCAATCTTCCTTATACGTAGTTTGTCTGAAAGTATCTCTAGACCCGTAGCCGCAACTGTTTTCTTGGGGGGAGAGGTGCTTGAAGGGCAAACTTCGCTCAATTCGCTGAAAGCGCTTCGCACTGCGAGTTTGCTTCTAATTTTTTTCCACAAAGACAACTTAAAAAAAAAAAAAGATTTCGGTTTTGTTTTGATTGAGATTGAGTCAACAATTTCTTTTTTGTTCAGAATTAAAACGGTCGCCGGATATGGTCGGCCGAACTTATCTGAAAACACCCTGTAGAGCGCTGTAAGAAGTGCTGTGATTTCTACAGACCGGTGAACGTAAAAATCGCAGAAAATCGGTCGTTGTCCGGAAACACAGTCATACTCCTGTAATGGCGCATTCACACTGGAAGCGGATCCGCATTCGCGAAGCGGTGGCGGATATACGGTTCGCGAGTTACCCCGTTCAGGCACACCGAGAGGCGGTTGGCGGTTGGCGAGAGACGGTTGGCAGTTTCTCAGCGATCACGCGTGATGTTCTTAGAGTTGCGTTTGGAAACCCTGTTTTACAATCCAAAATCCACTTTAATCCACGATCCAAAGCCAAAAATGTGCTATTTTGGCACTCTGAAGATTTTTCTTCGGGATATTCGCACGCATCACGAGTGCAGGCAGCGAAAAAAGAGACATGGACCCGCGAAACTTGCCTGCGATTCCCTCAACTTTGCCCACAAGCAAAGCCCAGCTAAGCGCGCCTTGCTGATTCACAAGAAAAATTGGTTTGCTCTGTATGTGTATACAGCCTTGATGGAGATACGCCACGATGAGTAATCGGTCTGTAGCTGTAGATGAGAAATTTAGCCAGTGCAGGGGCCATAATCTGGACATTTGGCGAGAAAGCCGGTGAGAAATCTGGCGTCCGTGATTGGCCGACGCCGCACTTGACCTTGGCGCCGGCCAATCATAGCCGCCAGATTTCTCGCCGACTTTTCCGCCAAGTGTCCAGATTAGGGCCCCAGTACAACCACTAACTTGGGGTTTTTAATGTGCATCACGCAGTAGTGATTACACGAACGCGTGCCGGTACGAAACTCATCCAGATTGAAACGGGCGGGGGCGGTGGGGAATCGAACCCAGGAGGTTCCCAGCGCAAGCTTTCGCTCCACGTTCCGAGCTGAGACGCGTTAGCCCACTCGGCCACTTCCTCCCCTGATTCACAAGAGGGTGCCCCCACCTTTTCTTCAAAGTGGACCCTTCCCGCATGATTAGGCTGACCTTGTTTTCGGGATAGAGGGCCAGTTCCCCCGCCCCCGTTGTTCGCTCTGATCATTTTCGAAGTTGTGAGTGGTGGGGTGGACCGTGGTGTGAGGGAATGTTTTCGGTGCTAGCCGGTCGTGGGCTTCGTTGGTGGTGGACTCTCCTCTCGTCACTCGCACGTCGGTCGAGTCTACTGTTTGTTTGACATTAATCTCAAATAAACGCCGTATGGATTACTTATGCATCGTCTGGTACGTACACATTTCTTGAGTAGGTTCTCTATTCCTTTTGGTAGTTGTAAACGTTACAGGTCGAGCTAGCGCAGGTACCTTGCCAGCTCCGCGGTAGTGTTTTGGATAAGCAATTGGGCTCACGACGTCTTTATCGGCCTTCGGGATGGTCATGCACGGTGTCAAAAGCTTTCACTAGTTCGGGCGACTGCCTCAGTGGTTACAAAAGCTGCCTTTTCGATCGATCGGTGTCGGATTCCGATCTTCTACGGGCATAGACTAACAAGGCAAAGGGGGACGGGCTTTGACACCCCGAATATTAAACAAACTCTTACCCGTACCAAATCACCGGAGTGAGGCTCGTTAAGATTAAGGTTCAATTCTTTTCGCGGCGGATTCAAGCGACGGACGTGAACGTCGCGTTTCTTCGTTGATTTGTCTGCTGTAACGCAAGGACTACAGCGCCTTGGACGCCCCACCAGCGACAGGTGCCATCTTGTTTGGAAAGCCGCCGACGTCACGTCAGCGTCGCGTTGCGATTAGTTGCCGGTTTACGAAAGCGGTTGGGAGAAATCGGTCCTGAAGCGGTTGGCAAAAACGCGCCCCAACCGCTCGATCCCAGCCGTTTTGCGGTTGAGAACGCGCGGATCCGCTTTGCGATTGCGGATCCGCTTCCAGTGTGAACGCGCCATAATGGCGCATTCACACTGAAAGCGGATCTGCGTTCACGAAGCAGTTGGAGGATGCGGTTCGCGAGCGACCCCGTTCAGACGCCCCCAGAGGCGGTTGGCGGTGTCTCGGCGATCACGCGTGGTCTTTCGAGACTCACGTTTGGCAACCCTGTTTTACAATCCAAAATCAACTTTAATCCACGATCCAGGACCAAACTTTTGCTATTTTGGCACTCTATAGATTTTTTTTCGGGATGTTCGCACGCATCACGTGTTCAGGCAGCGACAAAAGAGACATGGACCCGCGAAACTTGCCTGCGATTTCCTCGACTTCGCCCACAAGCAAAGCCCAGCTAGGCGCGCCTTGCTGACTCACAAGAGGATGTCCCCGACCTTTTCTTCGAAGTGGATCCTTCCCGCATGAATAGGCTGACCTTGTTTTCGGGATAGAGGGCCAGTTTTCCCCCCTCGTTGTTCGCTCTTATCAGTTTCGAAGATAAGAGTGGTGGGGTGGACCGTGGTGCGGGGGAATGTGTTTGGTGCTAGCCGGTCGTGGCTTCGTTGGTGGCGGACTCTCTTCTCGTCCCTCGCACGTCGATCGAGTCTACTGTTTGTTTGACATTAAGCTCAAATAAACGCCGTATGGATTACCTCTGCATCCTCTGGTAGGTACAATTTATTCCTTGAGTGTGTTCCCTTTATTTCTTTTGTTAGTAGCATATACGTTACAGGTCGAGCTAGCGCAGGTACCCTGCCCGCTCTGCGGTAGTGCATTGGCCACGCAATCAGGCTCACGACGTCTCTATCGGCCTTCGTGATGGTCATGCAGGGTGTCGAAAGCTTTGAATAGTTCACTCGCCTATCTTAGTGGGTGCAAAAGCTGACATTTCGGTCGATCAGGGACGTGTTCCGACGTTCTACAGGCAGAGACTAACAAGGCAGCGAGCTTCGGGCTGTGGCACCCGGAATAATAAACACACTCTTACCCGAACCAAATCACCGGTACGAAGCCCGTTAAGATTACGAGTCTATAATAACTATACCTATAATAATGTTTATTTCTCCATCAAGTACAAGTACATGATGGAAGGGGACTGGGAAAAAAAAGCTGCATTTGTGCAGCTTGACGAGTCCTGAGCCCCCTCCCCAAATGGCAACAGGGGCAGGCCACAAAAGAAATGTATCACTTTGTAAACAAACGAACGAAATAAAAAAAAATATGCAGGTGAGTAATCCAATGTAGAACATTTAATGTAACAGATAAATTAGCTCTGCTAAACAGACGGTTTATTAAAAAGATAAGTGCACATTCAATGGTTCAAGACATTAAAGGATTCAAGATTCAAGATATATATAGCACGACTATGTAATACTATAATCATTCCCTAAATTCATTCTCAACGGGTATAGACCGTTCCATTAGGGTCATAGCAGAGAGGGTAAAAGAGAAAAAATGCACTCCCCCTCTCACCCCGCATGTCGTCTGCTCCTCCGAGTGGGCTGTAGCTAGCGTCTGGCTGGCGTGCAAACTGTGCTTAAATTCGCGTCATTTTGGAACTTTTAAGCGCAGATGCGCAGATTTTGGTATGCCAGTTATCGTGTAATACTATGCTAGATAAAAAGACTTACAGGGTCCAATTGCGCTGTTACCTGCGTGCAAATAAAAAAAAAAATAGGGAAAACTGTGTCAGATTGGCCGGTCTCTCTGGCGAAAAGTAAATCCGGTTGCTGTACCTTTTTTTACTATACAAAGTTCGTACTGGTGTAGGCCTTTAGCGACCATGAGTGGAAGTCTGAAATAATAAATGAAAGCGTGCTCTCCTGCCGCAATACACGCAGTAGTTGAGGGTAGTACTGCCGGCTGACTCAACTGCTATTTAAGTAACGGAAAAAAGATATGCTAGTTGATCATTTACAGAAATAGAACAACAGAGAGCTATAGGAGGGTTTTGGAGTAGACATAACTTTTCTAAGAACGCGAACCACTTCACAACGGCAGCCACGAGTGAGAGTTCGATGTTCCGTACAGCCCGCCGATACAGCTCAAAGATGGAGAACGGCAACCTCCCGGTTTGTCGTCTGCTAGCGGAGTCGGGCGCGTGCCCTCTGTCTCGTTCTACCCCGCCGAACCAATACCACCTAGAACACAAGGCCTGCGCCCCGACCCCCCAAGCGGCAAACACCCCGAAGCTTGACGAGAGTAGGGGCCCCGCGGAGCGCGGGCGAATCGGGCGAAAATAAGGCGAAAAGTGATCGCAGCGCTCCTGGCGAGCTTGGCGCCTCCGCTAGCAGACGAATTCTCCGCAACGCATTGGTTTTGCATATTTCCGTGCGAGGTGACCAATGAAAAACATTGTCACGGGTATTCGCTGCTTTGAATGTTAAAAGAAAAAAGGTGCCACTTCATAAGTGAAGAACATTTTCTTCGCGTGGGAAAGATGTTAGAGCTTTCAGGTTGCAATTTCGGGGCTCTCCTGAAGAAAACACTCTGTCACAACTTATGTAAGTGAGACAAAACACGAATGTACCTTCGAATTGTCTTTTGAAAAAAGAGCAATGTACAAAAATTTTAGAATGGAGCTACGTTTCAACTGTACTGTTCTTATCAATTAATTTCTTTCGTTGTTGCAGTCTTGCTTATAACCGTTTTGTCGAATAGGCGAATAGGATGAAGAAGCAAAAGGCAATTTCGAACCACGTACGTCATTGCAATGTCAGTATGCCTTATGCCCTAAAAGAAGTGGATTGTGCACAAGCAAATCTGACGCTATTACTGAAATTAATCAAAAGCGGAGTTACAAGAAAAGCAGTCTTCTTGCGCGTCCAAAAGAAAAGAAAAAAAAAACGGAGAGAGCGTCGTAGTGCAAAAAAAAAAAAAGAAGTGATTTAGGTATTTCGATTGTTAGCGCCCGGGCGACTAACGACTAATAGGGAGTTTTAGAATAACGTACGCAATTTTAGCGCACGCTAGCGCTAAATTTAGCGCTTGCATTAGCGCGCGGACGCGAGAGAGTTTTAGAATAGCGTTTCTCCGTCGCGACGCAAAAGCCCAGGCATCTCGCGCTTGCGACACCACCAAGATACAGTCACAATTTTTATTTCACACACAAAGTGCTGTAACTTTAGAAAAAAAAACGTGTTTTTTGGTCCAGAGTACTATTTGAGATTTGTTTAAACGTGAGAATGCGACGCGAGTGGTTGACCGGTCGTGTCCGCTTGCGTCGCCTAGGCAAGAGAGGTCTCGTGTCGTCAAGAGAGGTCTCACACATCGTACCTTCGCCGAGAAATGTTCGCGCGTCACAAGCGTCAAGTTGCCGGTGATCGTTTCCAAACCGAGTACAATGTCGTCCCGTATTGAAAATCTCAGTCGCGAGGATGCCGCCGACGTCGCACTCACGACGCCGCCAATGCAGCCGCCGACATAGTCCTGGAAGCCGCCATTTTTTTTAACTCTGCTCGTCTTGGCTTTAGCCAACTTCTCATCACGAATCCTCCTTGGAGAAGCGCAAAGACTCTTCGCGTACGCACGCTATTTCCGAGAAATAGCGCACGCTAAAATTGCGCACGCAAAGCGCAAAACCTGGTTTGCGTTCGGAGCATGCGCAGTGGCGACGACGCTATTCTTTGCGCACGCAAAGCTTTAGCGTGCGCTATTCTAAAACTCCCTAATGTCTTCGTCGCCGCCTACGATAAAAGTCGGCACCCTTTGGACCCGCCGTCAGCAACTCTTTTCATTTTTTTCAAAGTTTACTTTCTTTTTATTTTTGAGGAGGAGCTACGATGTCGCGTTCTTTCTTCCTCCTGCTTTTATGTTTTTTTGTGTGTGTGTTTGTTTTGTTTACTTGACGTTCGAACCATCGGGCGTTTTGTTTTGCCTTGTTTGGATTAGTTCTTCCTCTCTTTTCTTCACTTCTGCTCTTACTACCTCCAGTCCGCCTGCTACGGCCCGGATATTTTGAGGACCGTCTGCAACTTTGTTGTTGTTTTCTTCTACTGTCGTCTGCGATAACCTCTTACTTTACCCTTCGTTTGAGTTTCTAATCCGAAATCTTCATTCGTGCTTTTTGGTATTTATTAAATATATTAAAAGTGCAAGCTCGTTACACATTTATATTCGAATTTTGTTTGCCTACGCCGGAACCCCTGCTATGGGTCATCGTTTGTTGATCAACCGACCGCCTTCGGGCATACACCAGCACATACTTGGAGATGGCAGACAGGTCATGTGCTGCCTACCACTGAAAAAACAAGTTTTTGAGATGTTTTAGAAAATCCTTCTTCCGTTTCCCGAAGAACGAACAAACGTGAGTAATTGAGTTGCTGCAGCATTCAAATTAAACTAAAACAAACAACTGCAAAAAAAAAGTTAAGCTTCGTTTTTTATGCTGTTGCTTTCCATCTTTTTTTTTTTTTCCTTTTGTTTTCCATGAGCGTTGCAATGATCGTTCTCGTTGAAGGAGCTTTTTGCTGGGTGATTTGTATTTTTCTATCGTCTGCTAACTTTTTGTTCGCTGTTTGTTCCCCATTTCTCTTTATTTTCGTCTGAGAAGGGGACCCCATCTTTCCTGCAAAGTTCGGAAAACGTTTGCACAGTCATTTTCTTGTTACTTTTTTTTGTTTTTGTTGTGCTGCAGCGGCTGGTTCGTTTGCTCTGGTAATCTTAACATGTTGTTTGCGCACGTTTTAATGATCACCTATTTAGGTAAGGAACTGTGACAACGCAGTCTGCAACGGATCAACAGTAACCTCTTACGACGTAGTTCGAGCAGCTAAACGCTTTTCTTCCGCTTCCCAGATGCGCTCCAAACTCGTGTGATCTCCTGAGTGGCGTTTGAGACCGCTATATAGACTGCTCTATCTTTGTTTATGCGTGCTTTGTTATTTGATTGTCGTTGCAGTTGCGATCAGTGGATTCCGCTTCGCAAGCGGACTGACCGTAATGAATTGTTTCAGCTGTTGGAGTGACGATACGGGGCTCGCAAAGCGTCTGCTTATGTAGACTCCGAGTCCTTTATCGGCGTTCGCCGCCGCTCCCGTGGGTTTTCGGAGGAATTACGCCGCATTTACTGGCGGCCACAGCTGCGTGCGCGACTACTTAGCGCGAGCTAATAGCGAGCTACCATAGTTCATTTGCAACGTGCATGCGACACCATCAAGATTGCCGGACTTCGCAATGTGAGCTCGTTCTGAGCACGCCCACTGAAGTAGTTGATGGAGCAGACGATGTAGCAGACGACGGTGCTCATCCGGCTACCTAGGGGGCGCTGAGGGGATCCACTAGTGATGACGTTTAGAGGAGGAAACGCGCAGGCCTTGTGTTCTAGGTGGTATTGGCCGAACCCGCTGAATTTCCCGGATGTATGGAGAGGGCGCTGCAGTCTAACAAAATGTAAAGTCCCTGTATCTGGGAAAAGTGGCGCATTCTCTTTCCTTCTCCTCTAAAAACCGTCCTTACCCCACCTCTAAGTTCCGGTTTGCGACGGAGGCGCCCTCTGGAATTTCCCAAGCGTCTCGTCGTCTCGGTCAGCTGAAGCGGTCGAGGTGCCGATCGTGTGGACTTTTCTCGTCAGACAAGTGTGGCAGTGACCTCATTTAGAGCCCGTATTCGTATCCGATCGTCCTGAAGCCGCTCTAGATCTGTTCGTCCAACCGTTGATCCCGAAAGTGCTTTTGAATAATCGTCCCTTCCGAGCTGCATTAGGTCAGTGTCTCGCGAGTGTTCGGCTTCGCAGCTGGAGCGGGCGAGTTGCCGATCGTGTGGACTTTTCTCGTCATATAAGTGTGGCAATGGGCTCATTTAGAGCCCGCATTTGTATCCGACCGCCCTGAAGCCGCTCGAGATCTGTTCGTCCAACCGTGGATCCCGAAAGTGCTTTGGATAATCGTCCCTACCGAGTTGCATTAGGTCAGTGTCTCGTGAGAGTTCGGCTTCACAGGAATTGCAAGTCGCTTTTAATCATCATATCAAACCGCCAAATTGCACTTTTATTCTCAAAGATTTCAAATGATTGACTACTTTATAATACGTGACCTTGGCGAGCTTTCGGGAGGGTTTGGCCTACGGGCGCTAAAAACAATTTGGCGGCCTAGAAAGCAAGATACTATTTTCTTTCTAGTTGGGGAAGCGGTGATGTGGTTGACGATTTCTGTGCGTGTATTCTGTGCATGCTGTAAAAATTTGCGGCACCGCGGGCCTTTCGCTACGGGGCTACGCGGTGTCGCTTTTCTTCCGAGCGTAATACATACCATTTTCGTTTTTTTAATTGATGAAACCGTTTTCAGACATTGAAACTCCGTTTTCGTTTAGTTTTGTTACTCCGTAATTTTATGAGTGTCTGTTTCTTTTCTGTTTATCGTTCATACTAAAAAAAATCTAGGTTTAATTACGATTTACGCTGCTTTTAGACTCCTGGGCCAGCGTCCTAGGTCTAGAAACCTGGTGCAGACTTGGAAACCGGCGCTCGGTTTCGGCACCTAATCGAGTCAAGCAATTGCAGGTTATTTCAGTAAAAGGGAATGAGTGAACCAAAAAAAAAAACTCATATCTCATCCAGAGAACAATGCAAAACAAGCGAATGCGAGATCAAAATCTCCATAAAAATACACAAGCACAGATGACATTAAAGAGAACAAAATCAAAGTCACAATTTTATTCATTTTACAAAACTGCCAGCCAAGTAAAAGGCCACGGCAGAAGTATTCACTACAAGTAGAACACATGCCGAGTACAAAACAGATCACAGTATGAAAAAAAAAAGGAGAGATGAACGGAGATGCACCATACACCATCAAAATACTTTATTAGTTCACAAATGTGCAGGTTGCTTTACTGACAGGTGCAGTCACTGTTACATATCATAAAGTAGTTCTAAAGCCCTCACACCTTCTAATGCTGTTACTGGTATTGTATAGCCAAAGACTATAAATTGTACAAACCACATGGGGTTAAACATCGAGCTGCTTGATGAGACGGGTCTGCAGGTATCCGACTTCAGATGCATAGTCGAGATAAGGATGAACGAGTGTGTTATATGCTGCAAGTTTACTCACCTTGTATGCTAAAGAGTCCATCAGCTCGTGAATTATGTCTGACACAAACCTGAAGTCCTGGAGATGCCAATGAAGTGTGCGTTCTACAGGCAAAGGCTACCCCAATTCCCTAGTACCACATTGAAACCATCGGAAACACAAGAACGATGAATCCTAAAAACTTTCTCGAGGATGCCTTTACTTCATGCAGTCCTCTTCATAGTGGACTTTCTGCAACGAGAAAGCGCTTAAGTCCAAATTTTAAATTGTTCTCTTCACGTTGCACCTGATACTCCTGTCGTTGCGCCATTATCAGTTTTATCTGCATAGAATATAGTTGTCTTTGTAGCTCTTTGTTATTCATCAGTACACCAGAAAGACCTGCATTCTGATGATACGGCCTGATGCCAAGTGTAAACAGTGTGCCTGAAAAAGAATAAAAGATTATTATTTAGTCTCGTCAAGTGGCTAAGAGTGAGACAATAAAATCGGATGTAAGTAACAGTGTGTAGCTGTCTGCACTCTGCCAGGAAATAAACAGCAGTCGAAAATGAAAACTCATCAGCTGTTGCTGCGGCAATCTGTCCAGGACAAGCTGGAGAAGCAAGGGCCTGTAGAGCGCTGCTCAGACCTTGTTCAGGCAGCCATGGGACGGTACACACTTCTTGAACGAATAAATGAGCATAGACGACAGTCTTTGTAGGTGTGCCTCGGTCAACCTGGAAACGGTATCATTATGCTAGACTCACCAACACACAACACACTTCTCGAACGAATAAATGAGCAGAGACGACAGTCGGAGGTGTGCCTCGGTCGACCTAGAAACAGTATCATTGTGCTAAACTCACCAACACACTAACACACTTCTAGAACGAATAAATGAGCAGAGACGACAGTCGTTGGAGGTGTGCCTCGGTCGACCTGGAAACAGTATCATTGTGCTAAACTCACCAACACACTAACACACTTCTAGAACGAATAAATGAGCAGAGACGACAGTCGTTGTAGGTGTGCCGCGGTCGACCTGGAAACAGTATCATTGTGCTAAACTCACCAACACACTAACACACTACTAGAACGAATAAATGAGCAGAGACGACAGTCGTTGGAGGTGTGCCTCGGTCGACCTGGAAACAGTATCATTGTGCTAAACTCACCAACACACTACTAGAACGAATAAATGAGCAGAGACGACAGTCGTTGTAGGTGTGCCTCGGTCGACCTGGAAACAGTATCATTGTGCTAAACTCACCAACACACTAACACAATTCTAGAACGAATAAATGAGCAGAGACGACAGTCGTTGTAGGTGTGCCGCGGTCGACCTGGAAACAGTATCACTGTGCTAAACTCACCAACACACTAACACACTTCTAGAACGAATAAATGAGCAGAGACGACAGTTGTTGGAGGTGTGCCTCGGTTGACCTGGAAACAGTGTCATTGTGCTAAACTCACCAGCAACTTGGGGGGGGGGGGGGGGGGGGTTGCCAAATTAGGCTGCTCTAGGGAAGCTGGGAAAGTTAGGTTCGGTACAGCACCGCTTGGAACTTCTTGGGGGGCCTCAGGAGGACACACTCGCCTAGAATTGACAAAGATGGCACTAGTGATAGGTGAGCCTTAGTTGACCTGGGAAGAGTATCGGACTGCCAAACTCACCAACAGCTGCGGTCACTGCGGCAGATTGCCCCGAGGGAAAAGCTCCGCTTGGACCTTGCTGGGGGCCCTCCAATGTACACACACTCCTAGAATGGACAGAGATGGCACTAGTGGTAGGTGTGCCTCGGTCGACCAAGTAATAGTATCAGACAGCCAAACTAAACAGCAGCTGCGGTTGCTGCAGCAGTCTGTTCTGGGGATGTTTCAGTACTGTGGGCATTGCCTTGTGGTGTTCTATTCAGGTTTTGCTGGGGGTGCCTCGGTAACTTTAGGGAGCCAACATAAAAAAACAAATAAATAGAACTACATTTTGTAAAGGAGGCATCCAAAATCATCAGTTTGTGTATTGAATTTGTATTGTAAAACAGATATGTGTCTTACTGAATAAAAAAAATGGTTTGTGGGATGTATATACCACTTACATTTCCAGTTTCCTTGCAGTGGTGGTTTACTCTCTTGGTTAAAGGTAACGAAAAAAGAAATGTTTGGGAGAGCATCTTTCCTCAATTTTTAGCTCTCCTTTGTTTTGCATGATTAGTGTTTTGATTTGGTCTATACTGAAGTGGTCCTGTAATAGATTGAAGTGAACGGATTTTAGTCAAGAGCAGATCATGTAACGCCACCTCAAATGCCCGTTTCTGCAGATGCCAGGTTAGCCTGCCAAAGACCTGCACGTAAAGTTTGCGCTGTCAAAGCTGCTCGTGCGAGTGTGGGGTTGATCTCAAATGTTTTATTTGCTTGCGTTCTTGTTTCAATAAGACTGCGAGCGAAGGAGACCCTATTGACACTACGAGAGCGAACGCACTTTGAGCGGGCTAAGCACACACGCTCGCCCAGTAAGAGCGTCGTCAGAGACATACTCGTGCTTGTCGCACTGGCTGCGAGATACATCCACGTGCTCGGGTCCGCAGCCGCGGCGGCGTTGCAAGCTATGTGTGCGAAACAAAGTATGGTATGCGAGCACGTACGCAAAGCTTGACGAGAGCGCGTACTCCGCACGCACCCGTAATTGGGAGCGACGCCGATGCCACCACAAGCACGAACAGGAGCAGGCTGTTTTGAACGACTTAAGGCCCCTACGCACAGTTGCGTTTGAAATCGTGTCACTGCATTGCGACTGCGAGAACGCAGGACATCCGTACTTCTTTTGTCGCATGCCAAGCCATTCCTTGAATTGGATTCCACGCTTCATACGAAGCACAGATGTGCCGGTCACTCACTTTCGTATCTCGACGCAACGCAGTTGAACGCTCTCAAACGCAACTGTGCGTAGAGGCCTTTACTTCCACGGCACGGGCGTCCGTGCATGCCAAGCTGGCAATGTAGTGCTCGCTATTACATCGCTCGCGTTTACGGTGGAATGGAGTGCATAGCTCGCTCTAAACAGCTGTCTACTTGGATGCTGGCCATGCTGGTGAGCTTTATGCGGAGCACTCACCTCGCATAACTTTGCGTTTCCGTCGTGTTGAAATCTTTTCGATCGATTCGGTGAAGCAAGATCTTCCTCCGAGGTTTATTTTCCGTTCCAGAGGGAACACTGAAAAGCTTTCCGGCCGACATTTCTACAGGCGCAGCAGCTCGTCAGCTGCGGCGTAGTAGCATCTTGGGAAATTCATGGCGAGCGGAAGTGCAAAACCGAAAGCCAGATGTCACGTGACGACCGGCCAATAGTGTGCGCGGCGGCTAGTTCAAAGAATGGCGCCACTTTTCCCAGGATAGAGGGGCTTTAACAAAATGGTGCCGCCCAGAGAGCGCTAAATGGAGTGGTCTATAACTGTGACTTATAAATGAGGACATTGAGCGGAATATTTACTTAGTCATTGCTATTCAAATCAGGCTACAAGAAAAGAATCTCTGATGTATTTTACTGTTGATGTTAAAGGATGAATATTATGAGTAATAATGCAATTAAGTAGGGTCGGAAGAACGTTGGAAAGCATTTGCTTACCGTATGTTGTTTTATACAACTGGGGACTTTCCAGTTGTCTAGGCGACGAGTATGATATGTTGCCAATTTCAGTGATAAGGATGCTAGTTCACTAAGATTGACAACATTTTTTTTTCAGACCTATAACTTACGACGGATGAACAACGTCCATCGTCGCTGCACTGTCCCGAAGCACCCTGCACGGCTTTCCGTTTACCTGGAGCTCGTGAAGATAGGGACGAAGAAGCTTCAGGTCCCTGTCACTACCGTTCACGTACGAGAACACAACCCGCGGTTTCTTACATCTGGCCGCTGTGTGTCCCGGCTCCTGACAGTTGTAGCACAGGAACGGCTTCCTTGCCTCGAACTGCCCTGTTGGGCTTTTCCGCGCCTCGTCTCCGTTCGAGTGTTCTGCGCTCTTTTCTGGGACCTTTTGTCCTGCTTCGGGCTTCTCGGGCCCGTTTTCTCGCGAGCCGTTCCCCTGTCGGAAGGTCTTGCGCTGATTGCTCCGGCCGGGTTCGCTTTCCTCTCCGCTCAGCTTTCTACGCGTTGCGTACTCTTCGGCTAGCTCAGCGGCCCTTTCGACAGAGTCGACTCCCACCCTATCCTGCACCCAGAGCTTGACTGACTGCGGAATGCTACGAAAGAACTGTTCGAGGCACACACACTCGACTACCTTGTCTCGGCTTTCGTACACTTCCTCGCTCTTCAACCATTCTATCAGGTTGGTTTTAAGCCCGTACGCGAATTCCGAGTAGCCCTCGCTGCTCTTTTTGGATGCGTTTCTAAACCTTTGACGGAACGCCTCGGCAGAAAGGCGGTACCGCTTCAAAAGGCTGGACTTCACCTTGTCGTAGTCGTCCGCGTCTCCAGCACTAAGGCGCGCGACAACCTCTGCAGCCTCACAGGGCAACAGAGTCAAAAGCCGTTGCGGCCACGTTTCTGGGGCGAAGCTCAACTTCTCACATGTCCTCTCAAAGTTAACTAAGAATAGGCCCACGTCTTCCCCAACTTTAAACGGCTGCATGAGCTTCTTCATTTGATACGACTCGGTCTCACTTGCTCGTACCGGAGCCCCAACTCTACTGTTCTGCGAGTTTAATCGCTGTTGTTCTATTTCGAGCTCTAGCCTTTTCAGCGCTCGCTCCTCTGTCGCTGCAGCCCGCTCCTGTTCTCGTTCCTCTTTCGCTGCAGTCTGTGCTCGTTCCTCTCTAGCTGCAGCCTGCTCCTCTCTCGTTCCTCTTTCGCTGCAGCCTGTTCTCGCTCTCGTTCCTCTCTTGCTGCAGCTTCACTCTTAGCGTTCTGAAGCAGTTCCCACGCAATTTTAATTTCCTCTGCTTCCGCGCTCTCTGAAATCGCTTTACTGATCTCAGATTTCTTCATCTTTTGCTCCACCTCCACACCCAATTCTTCACATAAACAGAGTAAATCTGTTCTCAGTAACCTCATTAGATCCATGATCGCTGCTTTTTAGCTTTGGCTTTGTTCTAAAACTTGTCGCGAGGTTATACCAAAACCTAGCGCACGAGTCAAACACTAAGGATTCCCAGCAGTTCAAAATTAATTACCATAATCTGAAGCCTGGCGAATCTCAAAGCAAAGTCCAAACGCTCACCCGCAGATGTAGCACGATGTCGCATGGTCCGATCCCAACCGCTGCCAACCAGTTGTTCGAGGCGGGGCTTAGGCCGCACGTCCGGAGGCTTCCTGGCTCGTGACGACGACCATTCCCCGAAGTGAAGAACCCAGGGGTCCAGTGGAGGTGGGAGAATTGGTAACGTAACGAACGGTTTAATTACATGGTAGCGATACAGTCGTCAAATCCAAGAGAACAACTGGAGCCGTCTCACGCCCCGCCTTATATAGGGTCCGTTTTCTCCCTCACTCTCCGCCAGGGCAGCAGGTGCGACCGCCGAGTGCGTAGCAGAAAAGTCCGCCGCGTCGTAGCCAGAAATGAGTCATAGCCATGGTTCTCCGCAGTTAGGCCAGGCCTCTCTCCCCTTCCGGAGCGCACGAACCCACACGCACACACACACACGTCCCGTTGACGTCACGGACGCGTTGAGACACGTTTTGGGCAGGCTTCGACAGGTGGCCGGCAGTCCTGACACATCGGGACTCGTTTCGGGACTCGTTTCCGCAGCGTTGAAACTCGGAAAAGGTTGCCGAAGGTTCCATTCTTAACACCGTATGTTGTTTTATACAACTGGGGACTTTCCAGTTGTCTAGGCGACGAGTATGATATGTTGCCAATTTCAGTGATAAGGATGCTAGTTCACTAAGATTGACAACATTTTTTTTTTTTTCAGACCTATAACTTAGTCATAACCGATATTTATAGATATTGTAAATATACCTTAAATTTAATTTAATGAACAGAGGTTTACTAGAGGTAATCATATGAAACATTACAATTCTTTTCGCGTCGGATTCAAGTGACGGAGCAACATCACGTTTCTCCGTTGATTTGCTTGCTGTAACGCTAGGACCACAGCGCCCTGGACGCCTCACCAGCGACAGGTGCCATCTTCTTTCGAAAGTCATTGACGTCACGTCAGCGTCACGTTGTGATTGGTTGCCGCTTTGCGGTTCGTGAAAGCGGTTGAGAGAAATCGGTCCCGAAGGTTATGGCAAAAACGCGCTCCAACCGCTCGATCCTAGCCGCTTTGCGGCTGCAAACGCGCGGATCCGCTTCGCGTTTGCGGGTCCGCTTCCAGTGTGAACGCGCCATTTGTGAGGCGCGGAGGCGAAAGGAGAGTAGGAAAACAGAGGAGGAGGGGCAGCGTTGGTGGTCGCCACCTGAGCGGGGGGGGGGGGGGGGGGGGGGGGGGGGGTTACGTGGTCATGAGATCGACGGGCCTGAGGAGCTGAGGTCGAGGTTGTCTCCCATACATGGCGTGCACGTGGCGTCATTCAAAAAGCGCTCCAATGACCACCAGAGAAGAGGAGCGGAAGGAGCCAGGATCCTCTTTTGTGTGTCCCGGATTTGCACAGACGTTGCTAGTCTCCCTCCCAGGAGATTATAGAAGATTAACCCGTCACTCAGAATTCTTACCACAGCAGCTTTCCTCTCCTCCTCTTACATGGTGGTTAAAATATGTTATGTGACGTCCGTGCAAGCCATGCATTGGTTGGCGCCGAACATTTTTTTTTTCTTTGTGTTGCTCGGAGTGCTGTTATCTCAGCGTCGAGTGGCAAGTTGTCGGCCTTGAGCGCGCAGGTACGCTGGAGCTCAGAACTCGTGCGATGTTTTATTACAGCTGCCAGTGAAGTTTGGATGCACACCAGTCGCATGCATGGCGAGCGGAACATGGACGAACAGTACTTTTTCATGCCCGCTCCTGTACTTGTTGGCGTGCGTCATTGGGAGAGCGAACTGCCGTGGTTTCTGTTTTTGGCCCGCGTGGGCGCTGTTCTTGCGCGTACCGCGGTGCTCCTGATTTCTGTGGCAGTGGTGATGCGACAGACAACTGCAGTTTTGATTAAGAGCAACGTATACTGGAAAGTCTGTTCTTGTTATGCGGAAAGCAAACCGCTTTCCGCAGAACGCGTGATCACATGTGGTGTCTGCCTGCGGCATAATTAAAGTACAGCGCTCTCCAAACGTTGCTAGCGTGTTTTGATATTGTCACAAATGAAGGTGACGAGAAGACGAACAGTGTACTGAATATAACGATTTCATCGGCGAACTTGTGCCAAACAAAATAGTAAAGGAAGAGCGTCGAGGCAGCAGAAAAGCAGGCAACGATTCGGCGGAGTAACAGAGAGCGAGAGCGACACTGAATCGACAAGGTCGTGGGCTGCTGCTTATCTACAATGCGTCACCAGGGGCGGATTTAGAGGGGGGGTCCGGATGTCCTGACCCCCCTCTTGATTTTTGCGTGTGTAAAATTTAGGGCGTGAAACGAGGGAAAGGGGGGGGGGGGGTTCCTAAACAAATGGTACGCTGACCAACACCTGACCCCCCCCCCCCCCCCCCCCCCTCAGGAATTCCTGCATCCGCCCCTGTGCGTCGCTATCTCGAAAGTTCGGCGAAGAAGCTACAAGCGTCGCGCACTCGGGGCGAGGATTAACTGGCACTTTCGAGAACAAGACAGACAGACGAAAGTTAAAACCGGAACCAGAATAATCGCGAATATTCTAGAAGTCCGTGACCGAGCGTTGCTTTCTCGGCCTGCGGACGGCATTATCCCTTCTTTTAAAAGTGCATCATCCCGACGCAACGCAAAAAGAGAACAGAAATGGCTGAAAATTTTACGGTGAAACGAAATAAACATGCAGTGTCACAATCCTAACGCGCGTAGAACGGCTTAGGTCGAACTACGGAGCGCTATCCGGGTGCTTAGCGGGCTGCGAAAACGATCTACTACAATTCCCCAATGGCGAGGCAGCGAATTCGAGTCCGACACTCCGTTGCGCGCCTTCTCGTGGCGAAAAAAGAAGCCGCGGGTTAGTCCAAAAATCGCCGAGTCGCCGACTCCTCCGCCCCCTCCTTCCCCCTGAAAAAGCATAATAGAGAGGTCCCTCTTCACACGTTCCGTCATGTTAGCCGTCGTTAAACCGAGCGCTCTAGCGCCAGACCTTCAAGGTCAACCGTGCTCGGGCCCCGGGACCGGCGCTTTGTCGGTTTGTTTTGCTCGTAGCACTGCCAACGCACGCTGCCTCCGGCGAGACCCAAACTTACGGACTTTGTTCAAGGTGTAAGCTTTCCTTTTGGGATTGAGGTCACCGTTTTACGGTTGAGGTGAAGACCAGTGTGGGTAGGATTGTATAGATAACAAAGGTTGACCTTGTGACGTCGGTGGTGGCGGTTGGGTTGTGGGTATATAAGAAATTGAGGAAATAAACGCAGTAGCTGAGTTTGAGACGTTCGTTTCCCCTGTCTTTCTTCTTCGACCAAGTTTCCCTACTTTTACCACAGTCTCGGGTTTTCTACATCATGATCAACATCCACCAGCTCGCCTGCGCACTCACTGTTTTTTCACCCGAACTTTGAAATTGTACGTTTATTATTTTTGTGCTCTGAATTTAGCCGTTACTCGTTCTATCGGCGTTACATTATCAGCGTGACAAAGAGCTTGTAACGCCAATGATGTGAGGAGCTCTTAATGTCACGGCTATAAATGATGTTGTAACGCCTAAGCGGTCTAGGATGACGTGGAAACGCTGGACTGTCATGGCTACTTTCAGGGTCACTCTCTTGTCATGCCGAAATCCACCGTATGTCACGCCTAAATAGGCTGTAGCCGTTTCATTAGCCGTTACCGGACTAAGAGTGTGACGTAGGGCAACACCTAATCCCACGTCTTGTGTTCCACGTCCACGTAGTGGCCCAATTTTTAATAATATCAAGCGAGCGTCGACCGCCGCGACGGCCAGCGCTGTGCCGCGGAAAAATGCGGCGTCACGGGAGAGATTAAGCGCGTGCGCACAAAGCCCTTTCTGGTGGGAGCGTCGTCTGCTAGGCTATTCCATTGACCGCACACAGCCCCTGCTCCGTAGCAAAGGAGGGCAGGGCGCTTGCAATGTCGAAGTGCATCGCCGATACGCCCCTCCTCTTGAAATGCGTTCAAAATCCTATTGACGTTAGCCTGTGTAACACCGACTGTTGTTTCTATATCCCTTTGCGTCATGCCGCCCATCGACATTATCACAACACGTTCCCGTGTTTTTATGGGCCCTCGAGGTGGCATAAAAATGTGCGCGCGTCCGCTGGTCAAAGAAAACTGTGACTACCCGGCTACATAGGCTAGATGACGACAGCAACAACGCAGTTGATAATACAAAACACCAAGCCCAAGCGGAAACCCTGTCTATACCCCGTTTCACTTTGTGATGTGCCGCAGCCGACGCTACGAGTTACCGTGGCGAGTCCATAGCTAAAGGTGTGTCACGTGGCATTCCCGTTGGGTACAACTCAAACTCAAACTCAAACTCTTTATTTCTCTCCATTTGGAGAGGGGAGACAGAGAAAAAAGCAACTCAGTTGATGCTTGACGAGCCTCTGCCTCCCCATAGCAGCAAATGAGCACAGCATGTACACATCGCGACACTGTTAGCGCGAACACGACATCGGCGCATTTTTGAATTTTACTTATAAATTGTATTATCGAGCACGAAATGTTTTTGCTTACATTATAGAACTAAATGAGCTCTTTCCGTAGCAATAACAACTTTGATGACATCCCTTGGTTTCAAAGAGAAAAACTGGAAAAACCGGCGATCGCTTGTTCGCGCTAACAGTGTCGCGCTCTGTACATGTACATAATGTTTTTCACCATCGCACTCATAGCACAAAAATAAACAACAATAGGTGGGGGACGGGGAAAGAGGGAGAAAAGTAATCGATTTAGCTAAGTCTACAAATTCCAGAGGCACTCTCTCACAAACATGGAACATACTTTTTTTATGGTTTCATCCAAAACGTTTACATTCAATTGAGTCAGGCGATTTAAAAAGCGAGGTACTATATATTTTAACATCTGATTACCGTAGTTCGTTCTGGAGTGCGGAACTAACCATGTGTCTACAGACCGAGTTTCATAGGCAACTTCTCTCATCCTAAGGTTGGAAATTGACAAGAATACATTTTCTTTTTGGCAAAAAGATATTTTGAATGCAAGAAAAAGTTTATAATAATAGTGATTAGGAATCTGTACAATATTCAATTTAATAAATAATGGACTAGTATGACTATTATACTCAGTATTATATATAATGCAAGCAGCTTTGTTTTGTAGAGTATGTATCCGTTTTATGTTTGTAGCGGTCGTATTTCCCCATATCAACAAGCAATAATTATAGTTTGAGTTGAAGAGGGAATTATATATAAGAAGCATAACCGAAATCGGGATGATGTGGCGATATTTGTACATAATACCTACAACTCTTGATAATTTTTCACATGTCTGTTGTACAGTCTCATCCCATGACATATATTGATTAAATATAATTCCGAGAACTTTTACGCTTTCAACCATATCTATACAGTGTGTTCCAAGGGAAAGAATGGACGTATAGAAACAGTTTGTATTTCGTGATCTGAATAATACGGCTTTTGTCTTACTGCCATTTATTTTTAATGAATTCGAATTTGTCCAGGCATTTAACTTTTCTAAAAAATATTTGCAGTACTTATAATCTGATCAGTATCATCACCTGAAAAGAATATACTGGTATCATCAGCGTAAATAATTAGACTTACATTGTTATCAACATTTATGATGTCATTGATGTATAGATTAAACATCTCCACGTGGTGAATGATGTTGATTGGGGCGAAGCAGTGGTGGTGCCAATGATACTGATTTTATTTTTCATAGGTAGTGCTGATGGTGCTGATTTTTTATTGCTCATAGGTAGTGCTGAGTTCCGGGTTGCGTTTCGACTTCATTATTACTGCTTTATGATCGGTGAAATGCAGAGCCATGCATGCAAGTTTAACGCGATTATATACGCATTTGACCGCAGCGCCCTTCCCTGTATAGACGTTGAGCGGCTACATGCAACGTTTCATCCATGACATCTCCAACTCTTGAGTTACTACCACATCTCAGAGCCCCCTACTCGTCCCGCAGTCGTGGCCGAGTGGTTAAGGCGATGGACTACAAATCCATTGGGGTCTCCCCGCACAGGTTCGAATCCTGCCGAATGCGCAAACATTTTTTTTCTTTTTTTAAGAAGACAGATGGGATGGCAATCGATGTGAGCACGGACGGACGGACGGATTGACAAGGCTAGACCGTAAGGAGCTTCGCCCCCAAAAAAAGTTGCAAGGAAGTGGTCCCAAAATGATCCCTTGCGGTACGCCGGCGGTCTGTTTCCTAAGATCCGATTGTTTTTTTTTTTGTTTTTTTTTTTCAACACAATGGTATCGACAACGAAGAAAACTTCTAATCGTATCTAAAGCAACGCCACGAATGCCATTAATATGCAGCTTTTGAAGTAATGTATCATGATTGATCCGGTCAAACGCCTTTGAAAAATCTATGAATACTCCGAGCGTTAATAACTTTTTTTCGATATCGTTTAAGTTTAATTCCTTTTGTTTTTACAAGGCAAGGTCAGTAGAGAAACCCTTTTTAAATCCGTATTGACTGGGCGTTAAGATAGAAATTTTTTCGCAGAAACTATACAGCCTGTGATGTATTATTTTTTCTAGACCTTTTGAAAATATCGGTAAAACAGAAATCGGTCTATAATTTTCGAGGTTGCTTTTATCTCCAGCTTTATATAGCACAGACACCTTTGCTACCTGCATTTTTAGGGGGAAAGTTCCGTTCTCAATTGCTAAATTAAAAATATGTGTTAAGCAAGCAACAATCGACCGCAAAACATGCTTGATTGGTTTGATTTGAAAGTCATATATATCGGAGCTTTTACTAGTTTTTAAGCTTTATAAAACAAAAAATACTTCATGTTCGTCAGTTGAAAACAGAAACACACTATGTCAAACCTTCTGCACATACCTAACGGCATCCGTGCAGTGTACACTCTGGACAATCGTAGCAAAATTATCACTAAACTTTTTGGCCAAGGCAACTCCTTATACGACGGTACCTTCGATTTTCATCTCTGTCACTTTATTCGCATGCCACCCTTGTTTTATTAACTCATTTACTTTTTTCCATACTACCTCGGATCGCTTGTCATCTTTAAATAAATTATCGAAATACAAGCGTTTAGCCTGCTTAAAGTCTTTGTTAATTGATTTCTATATTTCTTAAATGCAACCAAGATGTTAACATCTTTAGTGAGTACGAATCTGTGGTAGAGTTTATTTTTTTTATTTATCATTTTTTTATTTCGGGTGTAACCCAGGGTTTACGAGACTTTCGAGGAACCCTATGCGATTCATAAGGAAAGCAGCGATCATATATAATTCTAAACCTTTCAAGGAAACAATTAAATGCTTCGTCACCAGACACGCTAGACAGCACCGCACTCCAGACTTCGGCACTTATATGTTGTTAAAAAAGATCAAGGTTTCTGGCGCTTATATCTCTAGAATGAATCTGAGTATCACATTTTTTTTTTTTTGGAGCTGCAGTCTTCATTTGCAAGCATATATATTGGAAGGTGGTCACTAATAGTTTCTCCAACCACTCCAGCAAGTATGTCTGTTTCTGAAATATTTGTTAAAAATAAATCAAACAAAGCCGTATTTCGGGGTGTAATGCGAGTAGGCTGGGATATAACATTGAAGAGTCCGTATGACTGATATAAGGACAAAAATTCAATTTTATGTGAGGAGGACGCAAGCCTGTCTATGTTAAAATCACCTCCAAAACAGACGGTCAATTTGTTTTCACCAAGAAACGTAAAATACACGTCGAGAAACTCAAGAAAGGACGAGATACTGTCACTTGGCGGGCGATAGAGAACAGAAAAAACTGTTTTTGCATGTTGTAAAGTTAGTATTTCATAATCGCTTAATAGCTGTAATGTCACTTATAAGTGTGCACTCAAGACCTCTTTTTACTTGTATACATACTCCCCCTCCAAATTTATTGGTTCTGTTTGCACTAAATATTTCGTAATTCTCAAGCCTATCTACTTCTTCGGTATTTTTATACCATGTTTCACTCAGCATATTAACATCAAAATGAAAATTAAAACCGTCCAAAATATGTTTAAGTCATCAAATTTATTCCGTACTGCACGGAAGAACGATGTCACGTGGCAGGGTGAAAGCACTGGATTGGTTTTGATGCCTCGTAGCATTGTCTGCGGTATATACGAGAAGCGTTCATAAAGTTCGTATTATTGTCACGAAGGAATAAAGATTCAGCAATAAAAGTTGAGTAGGAGTTGAGACTTTCTCTACTTGTTCGCCACCAAAACTTGCCCACTTTTTCCAGCGATGCACCACATGCCGGAAGCCATTGTTATAGAACTCATCGTTTTGAGTGTTCAAAAATCGCTCCACTTCAGCAATCACTCTGTCGCCGTCCTTGAAATGCTTTCCTCTTATCTGGCCTCACTGGAAGTGTCTGCGCCATTTAACCAGAGTGTCATAAACTTTGGCGTTGTCCCCGAACAACGCTCCCAGATTGGAATTAATATCCTTGGCATTGCTTCCCTTGAAATGAAAAAAACGGATCATTGCATGTGCTTGGCACCGACAGGCAGTGCTATTTTTGTTTTGACTCCCTAGCGGCGTTCAGAGCTACTATAGCATGCGATGTTTATACTGTGCGGAAACTATACTTCGTCTCACCTTAGTATGGACTATTGTTAGACGCGCGTGCTAAAAGCGCGAGCTAGTCGCTTTGAATGAAGCCGCGGCGGCTGCACGAGCGCTCGTGCAGCAACCCATACAAAAATGGTCTATGGTTGGCTATAGAAAATCCTTTGTATAGCCGGCTATAGCAAATTGGCCCAATTAGCTATAGCCGCTTCTATGGCTGTCTAAAGCTTTTCCTATGGCCTCCCCTATGGTTGTCTATAGCTTTTTCAATAGAAATTTTGCCATCGAATTTTGTATGGCTCAATCTATGGGTCTCTTTAGAAAGGATGCTATAGCCGCCTATGGCTTTTCATTTGGTTTCTTTGGCCGTCTATAGCTTCTTGTAAGGTCTGCTATAGAGATCTCTATGGCTTACTTTATGGATCTTTTTAGACACCGTGCTATAGCTGCCTATGGCTTTTCCTATGATTTCTTTAGCCGCCTATTGCTCTTTGTATGGTCCGCTATAGCTCATTCTATAGTTAGTCCTATGGTTCTCTGTACCCATCGTGCTACAGCTGCCTATGGTATTTCCTATGGTTCCTTTAGCCGCCTATAGCTTCTTGTATGGTCTGCTATAGAGATCTCTATGGCTCACTCTATGGATCTTTTTAGACACCGTGCTATAGCTGCCTATGGCTTTTCCTATGGTTTCTTTAGCCGCCTATTGCTCTTTGTATTGCTCTTTGTATGGTCCGCTATAGCTCATTCTATAGTTCGTCCTATGGTTCTCTATGCCAATCGTGCTACAGCTGCCTATGGAATTTCTTATGGTTCCTTTAGCCGCCTATAGCTCCTTGTATGGTCTTCTATAGAGATCTCTATGGATCTTTTTAGACACCGTGCTATAGCAGCCTATGGCTTTTCCTATGGTTTCTTTAACCGCCTATTGTTCTTTGTATGGTCCGCTATAGCTCATTCTATAGTTCGTCCTATGGTTCTCTATACCAATCGTGCTACAGCTGCCTATGGAATTTCTTATGGTTCCTTTAGCCGCCTATAGCTCCTTGTATGGTCTGCTACAGATATCTCTATGGCTCACTCTATGGATCTTTTTAGACACCGTGCAATAGCAGCCTATGGCTTTTTCTATGGTTTCTTTAGCGCCTATTGCTCTCTGTATGGTTTGCTATAGCTTCTTCTAGAGCTAGTCTTATGGGTCTCTTTACCATCGTGCTATAGCTGCCTGTTTTTCTTTTTACCGCAATCGCATGAAATGTGAAACAAATTATTTGTTGTCACTGTACATCTTTAAACAAAAAACCTTGTAAGACATGTCGAACTTCATAACCCCATTTAAAACAGAAAGCTAACATTTCAACAAAAAAACAACAAAAAGCACATGCACTCACACAGGTGTTTGCAAAAGCACAGGTAAACAGACACAAGGAATTGTTTTCAAATCTCCTAGAAGTTTATTACACACAGCCCATCCTGTAGACAAGCACAAACAAAGCAATCTTTAATATGTAAAGAGGTATTACTAAGCTGTTATACAACTGAGAATATTGCAAAGCAAACAAGAACCGAAGGCAATTCCTGGGTAGTGTCTAGTCTCCCGCAGCCGGCCGAATCCCCCCCCCCCCCCCCCCCCCCCGAAATTCTACTGCCAGTCGCCACTCATTCTCGCTGCCATCAGTTCATCGAACGACGTTTCATCGACAGATCGTTTCATCAACACGTGATGTTTATAAACAACTCAAAATGTCTTTTTTTTTTTTTTTTGGTAATGAGTTGCTGCAGACACGCCAAGAAGTGGCGTGAACGGGTGGGCTGAATCGGTGAGCACGCGCCTCAGGAAAACAGGCGCGACAAAATGTCCCTGCAGCGTGCAATTCGCGTAACGAGTGTCGACTAAACGTGTGTGCAGGAAACGTGTATCCACGAACAGGTGTCCATGAAACGTGGTTTCACAAAACGCAGGGAGAATAAGAAAGTCAGTATTCTAACTGTAATTTTCACATGATTTCAGACAGCTAAAGGCAGGCGACTGCGGTAGAATTTCGGGGAAATTATATTCTCCCAGCTGTCAGAAGATAGGCACTGCCAGGAGATAGACACTACAGAACGGTCAATTGTCGGCGAGTAGGTTGCAGCGCACTTACGTTGAAAATACCGAACTTGAAAGATGTAATCCGAGATTGTTGACACGGGCACAGCAGAAAAACCACTCAAACACAAAACCGAGAAGGAAGGGGTCCGTGAAGATTCATCACTATGTAGCACAAGCTGTCACTTGGCGAACCGAACACGGAATGCATACAAGAATGTCTTGGGCTTCTTTGAAGAAATCGCTTGTTGCCGACATACGGGTACGACTTTTCGACCGAGATACCCTTTACCATAGAAGCGAAATTCACCGCAGCCCCGCGGGCCGCACGACACGCGAAACTAGGTCCGCAAGCAGGCATTCCGGGATTGGCAACGGCTAATGCGTCATCCGTCAAACCACGTGATCACGCTCCTTCCGTTACACGCGCACAGAGAGCGGAGTTAAGCGATGAAATGTCGATCGTTTATTGGTCCGCCGAGTGCGCACCTTCTACAATGCTTTCAGCTTAGGGAGAGAGAGAAAACAGAGGAGTTGAAAAGCAGAGCTCCTTCAAGGCCAGAACGGGGGTGCGACCACAAAGACTAATCTTCAAGGGCATACCAACAATGAACACAACGAGAGAATGTGTCACTTATATCCTGTTGACAGTTCGACCCAAGGTTGATAGTGCAGTGGATGCTATGTGTGGCCTTGGGCTTAAGGCAGGTGCCGTGTTCAGCGTTATCACCAGCTTCGAGACTGTTGTCACGTGACCCTATACTGGAGACTCCATTGGCCTCAACCACGCATAGCGTCTACTCTGCTGTCACTACCGAGTGAACAGGACAGCTCCATGAAGGCCAGCTTTTGGACTTCCAAAGCTGCAGTTCCCAGAAGTGACCCAAAACGGGGCAGGTTTCAAGAAACCATATTTTACGCCGTGTAACCATTAAAATGAAGAATTAATGGCGAATGCTTTTTTTTGCGCAGGATGTCCACAAATAAATAAATAAATATACATATATTTTTTTTTCACTGTCCTGTTTGCATTTTTGAACTTCAATTTTGGGAATCTTTGCATCGTGATGGCATTTCTGATTGCATGGTTTAAAATAAAAATTTTGCCGTAATACGTTCTTCATCCGTGAGTTCAGTCTATAGCACTGTCATCAATTACAATCTCTGCGCACCACGATGACACATGGTGGGGCTGTGTGCTCCAAGAAGCTCCAACGACTTTAATGTCTCATAATTTAAAGAAAAATAAGAAAAATTAGCCACAGCGCTTGCTGATTTGTGGAATTCGCAAAACAGAGAGATAATAGGACGCACCTAAGGTAGCGCGTGCCTAACGATATTAATTTTTTTTTTTTCGGCTGTTAACTTGTGTCTTTGTGTATATTTCGCCGTTCTCGACACGGGCGTCGACGGACATTGCACCGCTGCTTACGCCCCTGCTGGGGTGAGCTTTTCTGTTTTCACGACACTCTATCACGCTATAGACGCGTCTATTTAACTCTCATGAAGTCTCGAGAGAACTGTGTCAATTGTTTAGTCAGAGCAACGACGCAGCAATCGCGAAGCGAGAGACGACTGCGCCTCGATCTGGCTGTCCGCGTTCGCTCTGATAAAATGTGAGCGTCGGACTCTCGAGCAGCGTTAGCTTGCTGATGATGCAGGACGCTGCTTTGTCGTTGAGAATCTTTGCCCTGTAACGCCGGCGAAAACGTTCCAGTGCTCGGCGTACCCTGGGCAGCAGCGCCTGTCAGCGACCACCCGCGCAGCATCGCAATCTTTCTGGAGCCTATTGGCAATCTGCGAGCGCCGACGATTTATCGTCGCGACTTGAATGGGAGCATTTTATGCGCCCCCGCGAACATGAACTCCCGCGAACATGATCCCCGCGACGACGAACCGCCGGCGCTCGCAGACGGAAGGTTCCGATGCTGTGCGAACGGTCGTTGGGATGACGCTGCGTAGGCTACGCCGGGAGCTGGAACGGCTTCGCAGCCATTCGAAGGGCAAAGGATTCGCGACGACAAAGTAGCGTCTTGCATCTTCAGTAAGCTAACGCTGCTCGAGAGTCCCAAGCTTACATTTCCACTGAGCGAGCGCGGCCGGCCAGATCGAGGCGCAGTCGGCTGTCGCGTCGCGATTGTACCGTCGTTGCCCTACCTACACTGATGACATGTGCACCGGCATTCGAAACAGCCCTCTCGAGACTTTATTCGAGTCCAATAGACGACTTTATAGAGCGATAGACCGTCGTGACAAGAGTAGAGCTCACCTCTGTAGTGGCGTAAGCGGCGGCTTTATGTTCGTTGACGCCGCGTCGAGAACGACGAAATATACACGAAAAACATTAAATATATTTAATACAGCAGGCAGAAAGAAATACAAACATGGCAGGGACACGGACAAAGTAGAAGGCGCGCTATGAAATACATATACTTACAAAATACACTAGAAAAGACAAATAATTAGAGCTAAAAAAACGGAAGATTGACATGACGTCGACGCCGAAATAAGGCAATGCGCAGGGAAAGCAGCCGGCAAAACTGCAATAGTCCTATAGGCAGCTAAGGACGCTATTGTGATCGCGGGCGTAGTGCTCTAGTCAAGGCAGTCAAGGCTGGCCGCTCGCGCTAGCGCAGCCTTTGCGGTTAGTCCATGCTAGGGTGAGACGAAGTATAGAGGGACGCGCGCTCATGTTGATGCCTGTTTTGTTCCGTTTTTTTTTTCAATTTTTTGTGCCGATAATACGAACTTTATGAACGCCCCTCATAGTTTAATGCATCGTTGCATTCAGTTTGTCCCGTCACCGTATTTTTCATTTTTGTTGGTGTTCACAAAAGCAAACACAAACATGAAATGAACAAAAAAAGTAAATTAAACTCGAGATGACGCGCGGTTTATGCCACGCCTGAGCAGTATCACGCAAGCAAGCGCTGTTCAGATCTTTGCTTAAAGGCGGTTAGCTATGCCAGCAGATAATGAACAGGGGCTGTGTGCATTTCACAGAATACCCTAGCTGACGACGCTCTCAACAGAAAGAGCTCGTGCGCACGCGCTTAATCTCTCCCGTGATGCCGAATTTTTCCGCGGCACAGCGCTGGCCGTCCCGGCGGTCGACGCTCGCTTGATATTATTAAAAAATTGAGCCACCGTAGTACATCGATATCGGCGATGGTCTTGTTTAGTCGCTCCGTCAGCCCGTTGGTCTGCGGGTGGTATGGCGTGGTCCGGCGGTGGTGGGTGTGGCTCAGGCGGAGTATCTCTTGTGTCAGTTGCGCCATGAACGAGATGCCTCGGTCCGTAACCAGGAATTGGGGAGCGCCGTGACGGAGTACGATAGACTGAACTAAGAACTTGGCTACATCCACGGCGGTTCCCGAGGGGAGTGCTTTTGTCTCGACGTTTGGCGTACCTGGTGAGATAATCAGTTGCCACGATTATCCAAAGGTTTCCCTGCTTCAACGGCGGGAAAAGTCCAAGAAGATCCATTCCAATCTGTCTGAACGTTGCAGTCGGGGGCGCGATCGGTTGCAGGACACCTGCCGGCATTGTCGATGGATTTTAGGGGCGAAGTTCCTTAGGGGCTAGCCATGTCCGTATGTCCGTCCAGCGTCCGGCGTCCGGTGCTCGTGCTTCTGCCCGTGAGCTCACGTGCTCACGTGCTCACGTGCTCGTGTAGGGCAAAAAAAAAGATAAAAAAAAAATAAAAAAAAATGATGAAAATATGTTTGCGCAGTTGACAGGATTCGAACCTGTGTGGGGAGACCCCAATGGATTTCTAGTTCATCGCCTTAACCACTCGGCCACCACTGCGGGACGAGTAGGGGACTCTGAGATGATGTAGTAACTCAAGAGCTGGGGATGTCATGGATGAAACGTTGCATGTAGCCGCTCAACGTCTATACAGGAGTGGGGTCTGCGGTCAAATGCGTATATAATCGCGTTAAACTTTGAATGCATTGGCTCAACGTTTATAGACGAGAGGGCGCTGCGGTGAAATGCTCAAATGCGTATATAACCAAGTTCCATACCACACATTCTCTTTCTGACATGGATAAAAACGAACGAAAGGCTCGGCATGCTGCGGCTCAGCGTCTACGCAGACAAGCACCACCAGAGCTTCGCCCCAATCAGCATCATTCACCACGTAGAGATGCGGTGATTTTTTTTTTAAAAAGGAAAGATTGGGCAAGGAAAACGTTGTGGCTGCTTGTAAAGCAATGAAAAATGCATCATCTTAACATTCTTAACTGCTTGGAAATGTCCGGCTGGTCACAGCCTGGTTTGGAGAGCACCAACATGGACTGCTTCAAACAAGAGAGGTAATCCATAGTGAACAATGAAATGCCCTGTAATTCTGAAGTGCAGTAATGCGCACAGTATTTCCATGCCAATTTATCACTAAACAGTTACTTAGCATTATAAACAATATTAAGGTGCTATGTACTGAACTAATAGAAAAGTACTTTTTTGTCAGTGTAAAGTGCAGTTTTGTAACATCTTATGTAATCTTGAACATGGTTAAAATTGCGCAATTTTAACCATGTTCAATCATTACCAACTCGCCCAACTAACCACTTTATTATGTAATCTTGGCCAGATCTTTCGTACAACTGTGCAGTGTTCTTTTCCTATTTCCAGGCCTGCCTAACCTCAGATGAGAAAGATGGCCAGATGCTCCACTCTCCTCTTGCATCATTGCGGCTGGTAAGTTAGGTGAAATTATTTATATACCTGCATTGCATTATGTGCCTCTTCTTTAAGCAATATCTCGTAAGAAACAATACTTATGGCAGCTTTTTACGCCTTAAATATTGTGAGGCGCACTTAGCCACTTTATTGAATCATTACAAGGTTATCTTCCTTTATTAATTTGGATTTTGTTCCCTAGTGCTCATCACTAAAAACGTTAAGTACTTTGTCATAAAGGATGCCGGTGGCGAAGGATTTGGTCAGATGTGTGGCATTTCGGTCATTTAATTTTGATAATTATTTAGTTCTATAATTACCTGTACCAGTCAGGCACCAATTTATGTATTAATTTTTAGGTCAATTCGCAACAAATTATTTCCCTAATATCGGTCACGATCACAGTAAACTTCTCACGATGTGTAAAGGTCTATGTATGGCAAATTATTTTCTTTCAAAATGACCCTTCGCCAGAAAGATTGCATCAATATGTTTAATGAAAACAGTTACCTAAGCCAACTTATGATTTATTTGGGAAGCCATTCGTCAATGCAGGTATTTTTGGAGTCTCATTCCTTTGAAGTTTGAAGGAGGCTAACAGTCTCCTTCAAAGGAATGAGACTGTTATTCACTAGTTGGTATAATAGACAGTGATTTGGCCCTGGAAAAGTTTAAACTAACAAGGTATGTATGCGCATGCATTATGTGTTGCTTTATGTGCTTGTGTACCTGGCAATGCTTGATTTACAACCGTCATTCAGTGTGCTATACATATAGTGATCCTTGCAGACATTCCACTGACAGGTATTACTACAATGTAAATGTGCATTGATAATAATGAATGTTATGTCACATATGTTGCATATCTCATCTTTTGCATACATGCAGTGATGTACTTATTGAAAAATTGTTCAGAACTCTCAAAATTGCGTTGGCAAGTTACACCTGATTTTAATATCAATTTGTCAAAGGCTGCTTATTGAGGCATTTCCCCATTTTCGATAAACTGTGTTTTCTTATTAATGAGTTATCAAAGGCTGCTTGTTCGGTCAATCTCCCATTTATTGTTCATTTGTGTGATTTCAAGTAAGTTGATAAATATAAAATTATCAGTCCAGATATATATAGAAAACTATGCACTTGTGTGCCTCAAGAACATACTTTTTGTTCACCTTTAATACACCCAGGAGACGACATTTGGGCTCAAGAAGAGTATATGCTGCTCTTCGATGGACACGTTGTGACAACTGCACCAGAGTTAGAGGTCGCCTTATGCATGCTATTTGCCAGCTACTTTTCATTCCACATTTGCTACGCTCAAAAAGGCTCATTAGCGCTCGAGGTCTTCTAGAGGTACATTTAATTTCTTATGTATACACATTTGGGTAATTTGTTTTGCAAACCTTGCTGTTTGTTCACCGTTGAGCATACTGAGCTGCTATTATAGTTGGCATATGAACTTGGCTTATGAACACCACAGATCTCAGCAAAACAAGGCACCTTGAAAAGTTCGATTGGATGCCCTTTTTGAGGCACGTGTAGTCTAAAGTTTAGACATTCACGCAGTGGCTTATAAAATGCTGCTGACTTGCCGCTTATGCCAAGAACATTAAAAGGTGCGGAACCAAATGCTTCACTAAATTTGCCATTTTATCAGTCCATCAGTTCAGATTTCGGGCTGGTACTCTACTGACCTCACAGTTGTACGATTTACTGACAACATTAAATATGTTATAGACAAAGGAAACTATTTTCGAAGTCTGTTTAATACCACAGCCAAGTTTCTGATTTAATCACAGTATTCTAACAATTAACTTTAGTGTGAAATGTTTGCTGGACCCATGCACACACATATTAAAAGCTGTTTATCTAACAAAGGGGATGCCGTTTTGTGTTTGTGACATTTTTTTAGAGAGATATAAAACAGGTGCACCTTAGAATTGAATTCTTGCCCCATTTTACACACTGTCAAGTGTTCGTTCCTCAACGCTGATATCACTGCTGTATTTGCTACTGTTTAGTCAATTAATTCCCCAACCAAAAAACTCTGCGCTGACAGTAGTAACATCTTTTGCAATGGTGTTGCCTTAATTGTTTCAAACTAAATGAAGCCAATACACCCTTTATGATTTATTTTAAAGGTTATGCATCCTATATGCAGGTGTTTCAGAGAACGCAGGCCAAATCGCTCCTGCAAAAACTACTCATCGCAACGCAAAAAGGCTTTTAGCGTTTTGGTCCTGGGGCAGGGGCCTATTTAGGAAAATTATTAAAGTCCGGGATAATTAAGTTGTTATTTAATTTTGCGTAATTAACTTTTTTAATATTTTGTTTAAGGGCATGGTTTCAATTAGAAAATTGCTCACCATCATCGAAAAACACTAGATCAACAAATTGCAGAAAGATAGGAGGCACGCGAAGCATTTTACGGCTTTCTGAAAAACCGCACAAATTCGCCGGGTTAAGTTTCGGTTTGCTATCGAAGCGCATCTCGGCCCCGGCGGCACCGCGCCCCGTGGAGAGATGGTGCAACCAGCCTCTGCTGCGCGATGACAGCGCGCAGCAGAGGCTGGTTGTTTTGTTTTCCATGCTTAACATTCACGGCAGTGTTCGGCATCAATCCTGACCGTGGCAGCAGTGCCAAACAAGGGAGAGCGCAAATGATCAAGTGAGTGCTCAACCTGTTTCAACGAATAACGGAGTCTCAGTGGAACATATAGGTAAGTCTATTCTGTTGTGTGACCAGTTCGCGGTTACTGCATAGCAGTGACATTAAAATACAGCAAAAAGACGAGGACAAGAAGGAAGGACACAAACACGGCGCTATTTACACGCAAGTAAGTGGGTGTATAATACTAAACATTTTGGTGAATCCCGAAACTGAGGTATACGAAAGACGATGACACAAGAAGAGAAGGAGAGAGTCTGAATATTATTTTAAAGCTTAACATTAAGTACACTCTCGCAATTTGAGACTATCTCCTTCTCTTCTTGTCTCATCGTCTTTCGTATACGTCAGTCTCTGGTTTCACAAAATGTTGAAGCTTTAATCTTTTTAGCAACCAACGTCAATACAACAAGCCATGAAAAAAATCACAGAAAACTAAAAGGCTAAAAACATACAGGTCTCTCACCAACAACACCACTGTTGCACGTTTCTCTCCCTTGGCCAAAAAACCGCAGTTTTTTATAGGACAACGCCAGTGAGGGCGCGCTGACACACAGTGGCCCTAATATTTTTATCTCATAAGCCTCCAAACGTTTTTGAATGGTTTTGTCTTGAATAGTTTATCAAGCACTGCACAATCCTCGAAATAAAAAAGGGGCGCAACCGCATTCCCTACAATGTACACCCGCAATCAAACTTGTCTAGAGCAATCTTTCAGCCTACTCTGGGCACATTTTAATGTTTTTTACGCGTTTTGGTGCACGATCTTCCACTAATTTTAAGTTAGACGTCTTCTTTCTGTCCTATTGCACATATTTCATAACTTTATTTTGGATAAATATGTCACAGGGATATCAGCCATTCGTTATTTTCTGGGTCAGAATTCCCCAGAGGGCTCTTGACAAGTTTGATTGCGGGTACACCAAGCTGTTCCGTCACATCTACATGTACATTGCAACGGTACGCCTGCTATATGTAGTTCAGACAAAGACCTGTCTGTCCCACATATCTTCCACACTATAATGGGATAGAATAGCACCCCTTCCACGCATTCAACGAAGTGGTTTTGATGTTTTTTTCGTGCAGTTGCATTTCCTTCTAGAATTTGAATTTACGCTCCTGCACATTCCAGGTAGCTTGTATTTTTACTTTTTTCAGGATATGCATTTTTTTTCAGAAAAAGTAAAAGTAGTGATGGAATAGAGGGTCGAAGGAAGGAAAAGAATAATGTCGGGGTAATAGCCTATCTGTGCATGACTTCCCATAATCTAAAAAAGGTGGGTGATGTTGTCGTTGACGTGATGCTGTCGGCCCCGAAAAAGTTGGCTGGAAATATGTTGATTCATCACCTTCGTGCTTGTTTCACTTCATCAATATACGTTACTCTCTTTTTCTGTAGCTCTGATGTGAGTAATTATCGATATACTATGCTAACATAACTCTCTCTTTGGCACGCACAGGTAGCCGCAGCTGCGTTCGTCACTGCTGGGAGAGTCATATGGCGGCGAGCTTCCAACGCTTCTACAGCGTGTGTATCACACCAGCAAGGTTGCTGCTCTTGAAAGACTATAACTGGAAAAGCTTCCTGTGAATATGTGCTGAGAAGAAAACGAGACTTCAGAGCTGAACGCTAGACAGCTCCAGGACTCGGGTAAGAGTACGGACTCCTGAGGCTCTGAACACCAACAGACCGAATTCGGGTTCGCCGAATCAGGAAGCCCAGGGAAATATGATGCCAAGGACATTAAGATTCAAATGTTGCACAGTAATCCATAAAGCTCTCAACTAACGTTTAAATACACAATCTGTTATAGCGCTGGTTTCTATGTGAAACGCGACACTGGATTGTTACGCTGACCCCGACACACTGTTCAAGGTTTTATAAAGCACTTAGAAGAAGTAGACGACGACATTGACGTCTTCGACATTGACGTTCAGGACTACATCGTCTTAGGTGACGACTTGGATGTCGAAGACGGCTGAGTGTGGTAATGTGGGAATATGCCCAAAGATTTACGAAACCTTGATCATGCTGATCCGGTCTGGGAAGTAGATAATCTGTTTAGCTTAGAGAGGCACATCATGTGTGTGGTTGCTCATTCAAGCTAAACACTACTGTGCTCATCCAGGTTAAACTTTGCTCTACCACACATAGTCTGCCTCTATAGCTAAACACTCTATCTACGCTTACCGGTCAGTACCACAGCATGATCAAGCTTTCTTTTCTAATGCACGTGAGTTTTAAAGATTTACCAGAGGTTTTACCAGGCGGACACTACGGTAACTACAGAGGTTGGGACACGGCCGAACTAGAGGGCGTCTCTTCCTACAGCAAAATGGAAAGAACATGGCACAAAGTTATTGTTGCTGGAATTGTAATTTTGGCCGCCGAATGTATCAGTCAGATAGCTGTAAAAAGTACAGACATTTTAACAGTCCCAGTCAAATATACCGTTTAAGTGACTAAAAATAACAAACCTTTTTACAGTGTCAATCACTTTATTTTTTACGGAGTGCTGTAAATTTAACATCATTCCAAACAAAAGGCGTAACACGCAAAATACGGTGCACTGTCAGATTTATACGAAAAGCTTGGCAGCCGAGTATGCCAGTCAAATACCTGTAAAAGCAACAGTAATTTTTACGGTGTGACTTAAAGGGGCCCTCCAACAGTATTTGAGCGTCTACTTTTTTTTTTTTGCAGTTTCTCCACGCTAGTGGTCCCGGAAACCCAGTGGACAACGAAAGAGTTTAAAAATATTAGCGCATCATATTTTAATTTGACAACTCGGAAACACCTCCTCCGACGGTGGCGCCGCGAGATGCCGAATGCGCGCGCATAACGGCGCTCCCTTTCACTATACGTCACATTCACTGGGTTTCGTGATTGGCGAGAGCCGTCCCAGAAATTTTGAAGCGGAATAAAGTATATCACACGTTAACCGTCATTATTTCTCTAAAAAGTCTTTTTTATAGAGCTAATAAAGTTGCAAATTAAAGTTCAAAAAGGGCGAAAACAACGCCTCGTCGCTCATGCGCGCCTCCCAGCGGCGGAGTACCTCCTACTCGCCGAGGTGGCTCCGGTGGCGGAGTTGAGGGAGACGAGGCTTCCGCGGCTGTCGAAGCGGACTCGTCGCGGCGCTTGCGTGGTGTGTCCTCGTACGGCGCAACGCCCAGCTCCGCACTCCTTTGTAAGAATTCGGCGCTCAAAATCCGATAAGCCCGGTAAATTCATCGATCATGGCAACCCGATTCCAAAGCTACGATGGTTGCAGCGAGGCCTAATGGCCGACCGGGCCGCCGGGCTATCAACCAAACTCGCGTCCAATTGGCCAACCGCTTTGCTTCAATCGCTAAACTGTTTCATTTTACGTCATGAAGCGCAATGGTTTGCTTATTTAAAGTTGTTTTCTGTAATATTTAATTTGCTAATAACTCACAAAATATTGCGAATTTCTGTAATATTTTTTTTCCTCTGTGTTCCTGCTTTCATGGAGCTCCGTTTCAGCGCGAACTTCAAACCAGTCAAAAAATTGTTGGTGGGCCCCTTTAACACCTCTCCTGCCTCAAGATGACTGTGCCTAGGAAGGCGCGATTCTTCGATAAAAATAAATGCATGTCTTAGCCAGATTTGTGCTCGTTACTTCAAAAATGTAATGTATTACAATTACAAATTACCGAGCCTCAAACGTAAAGGATTACCGCTACAAATTACTTTCGCTGAAAAGTAACGGATTACTTTACTCGTTACGTTACAAATTACTTTCACGTTACTTTGTCCTTACTCTTATCCCGAACACAATATAGACACAATTTTGATATTTTTCAAAAATGTTCTGCAACACTACTTTTCATTTCTCATACGCCCGTATAATGGTAGTCCTTGTAAAAATTAAATATTGTATTTAAGAGAAAGAGTGTAGGTGAACTCCGCTCACCTGTAAGCTGACAAGGCACCGAAATCTGCAACCACACCCGCCGTCTCGCTAGCTTACAACCTTCAGAAGTGATCCCTGGAATTGTGCAGACAAAGTTAGCGGTGCGCATGCTCAGTAGCACCGTCAACCTCCGCTACGAGATTCGGAGCTAAAGAAACGATCTACGAAAGCTCCCTTTTGACTCGGGTGTTTCGCCTGTTATTCACAAGAAAAGAGAAACTTTGTTCTAACGTTACAATGTATGGCCAATGCAGAATGCAGGTTTCCAGCTTGCCTTGATATGTTTCCGTAGATTAGAGTTTTTTGTTCTTGCTGATGTCAATATTTTTTTTTTTTTGCAAGCAAAGTATTCACTGAAACTCGGTTTCCGTTCTCCTTAATGCCCTGAATTTTGAACATTTCATTAAGAGATGGCCATTGAGACGACAGACACAACATGACCGAAAACTCGACCAGTCAGAGAAAAAGTTGCGGTTACGGGTTATCGATCATTCATCGGTACTCACTTTCATACCAATATTCGTGGAGGCCAGGGGAGGGGAAGGCATAGAGAGCGAGAAAAGCGGTGGCCATCGGTCCCATGAAACAATAGAGGATCACACCACTTTTACGCGTTCTCTCTCTCTCTCTCTCTTTCTGTCAGCACTCTTTAGATGGCCTAACCCCCCTTCCCTCCTTTTATGTTGACAGTTGACTGTAAAGCGAGGAGTGGACTCGACCACCATGCCCAGACAAGTAAACCAAAAGTATCGTCCGTACCCTCGAAGACGATGCTCTTAGCCTCGCACCGGGCGCTTTTCATCCGTGCCTCAAGAGCGTGCTCGAATGAAGTAGCGCACATCAAAGACAAAGAGAATTCGACCCCCTCGCTCGAGGCTGCATCGTCTGTTACGCAAGTTGTGAACCCGCGAATCGAGGGGACACAAACCTGCGTTTGATGTCTGTGCAAGTGGTGGGAGACGTCAAAGTGTAACAGACAAAAGCAAATCAACACGAAGAGCTTTCTCCTGCCCGGGAGAAGAAAAACACGATGGAAGGCGACGGAGAGCCTACTCGGCGTTTTCCTGCTTGATATTTGTCTTTCGTATATTTTTACATGCCTTGACCGTTTTTCTAGTGGTTCTAGTGACCGGTCATACAAAAAATCATGTTTTCTTTTCGGCTATTCTCCCCTTCCTGATGTTTTCTATTTTGTTGAACTTGCTCTCCTTATGCTGCAGAATGTTGTGCTCGTATTGCTCCAGTTATTGTATTATGCTCATGTTTTTAAAAAGTAACGAGTAATTAAAGTAATCCGTTACCAATATTTTGTAACGAAATTACATTACAAATTTTTTCCGAAAAAAAGTAACGTGGCAATAACAAAATTACTTGAAAAAGTAACGGATTACAAGTAATCCATTACTTGTAACGGATTACTTCCCAAGTTTGGTCTTAACTCACTCGCTCCGTCGCCCCTTCACCTCCCAAACACATCCGCATTTTAAGGTTAAAAATCTTACAGCAAAGTCAACTTGTGGAACTACCTTTCTGCCAAATCATGTAAATGTATTTGTGGTTAGGCATTTCTATCAAAAATACATAAAAAAGTGGAACTTTGATTATGTCCACAGAAAGGTAACGTAATTGGGAACAATAAAAAGAAATGAAATATGTTTTTGAAAAAAGACGGCTGAAATTAGGGCTACATTAATTTATTTACGAATCTGTTTGTGTTTGTATATATATATATATATATATATATATATATATATATATATATATATATATTTCGTGACAATTAATTATCAAAAGTGGCACATGTAAAGGCCCGTGTGCGTATTGTATATAAAAAGCAAGTTATATGATGAATCCTAAGCTACAAAACTCCAAACGTGTCACCAATACGTCGAAAATGCGGTATTTGGCTTTTTTATTTTTATTTGTGGCATCAAATATGCCACAGAAGTTCGAATATAAGAAAAAACAATAGACGGTGTGTGATACGATTACTGAAAAAAAATAGTGAGGTTTTGTTTTTATCAATTTATGTCAACTGACAGAACTGGGTACGAATGTAGCACGACATTAATAAATGAGCGGAAACTGAACAAGAACGAAGAGGCATACATACGACAGGACCGGCGCTGTTTCATCCAAGTTTATTGCAACAGCAAACCAAGCAAAAACCACGCGCCAATTGATTTGATTGATGCGTGGTAGATAAGCATTGTAATGTAGTCTTTTTATATTTATGTGTTTTTCCCGCAGGCAATGGGCATTGCATGATTTGATGTTGCAATAAACAGTTGAAAGTCAGCGCCAGTCCTGTCGTGCGTGTGTCTCTTCATCCTTGTTCAGCTTGCGCTAATTAATGCGCAATCAAAAGTAGTGTTATAAATGTAGCATTTCACCTTGCTCCCCTCCAAGCTTTTTGTTGATATTTTTTTTTCTAAACAAAATTAGAAAGTGGGCTTGTTTATTTCGTAAATGGGGCTATAATACAGAGTTTTTTTAGGCAAATCAAAATACCCACCCTGACACGCGTGTTCGATTTCAAATGAAACTACCCAGTTCATAACCCTTCTTGCGGTTCGGCGTTACCGAGTGCTGTCAAAAACACGTTTTGCAGCGATAGCTGTTGCGGGCTCTTGCCACCACTGTAAGTGACGTTCGTTGCTGATGTTGTAGTTGTAGTGTTGTCGTTGGTGATTTTGTACTTGGCGTAACACGTAGTAATGCAAAACTATATAATATTTATGCACTTTTTTGCGAAACTATCGATAGTGTCGAAAAACTACCAATAGTGGACTATCGATAGTTGACTATCGATGGTGCTATCGATTGTTGACTATCGACAATGCAATCAATAGTACTATCGATAGTTTTTTTTTTTTTTGGGGGGGGGGGGATTATCGATACTATTGAAAATCAGCTTTCAGAAGAGTATCGAGTGTTACGAAAATGAAAGCACTACCCACGAAGGTAATGACGACGGATATGTACGGGCAGATAAGTTCTGAGAAAAGCATGAAATTGAAAGGAAACATACTATAAAGTTGCATCTCACACAATGAATTTCGAAGTAAAACAAAAGGGGCGTTTTTCTAGTTTTCCCGCGCACATATTTCGTATAATCATAGGATTCAGATAACAGGCTTCACACTTTAGCCTGCGCGCATTCGTAAAACTATGAAGTATAATTTGCATTTTTTTTTTGCATGGAGCTTGAGAAAACGTTGTTGAAGATATTCAGCATCAGGGTTTTCACATGGTTTTTTTCTTGGTTGTGCTTTCTTTGTTATTCGATTGTCACCCACTACTTTTCATAGCCTCAAAAATAAACACTCTTAAAATCTTTTTTTTTTCTTTAGCTGATGACCATTTATGGCGTATTTTCTAAAATCTGAAATTAGCTCTTGACATAACCAATTAGGCTTGTATGCCGTTTTATCTTACCACTTTTTGTACGGTTCTTTTTTGGCAGATTTTAAAAACGGTGGTTGTGAAGAAATTTGCCTTTCGGTATAAAATACAACTTCAAAGTACATAGACTGTCATATAATCTATAAATAAATATTTTGAATCAAGAAACGTAACATAACTTTTGTTGTGGAGACTTCAAATTGAACATTACTAGATAAAAACTTTTACCAAGCCAACATGGTTAGTTACTGATGCTTTTAGTTTTTACATTCTTCAAATCAATAAGTTCGGGAACGTAAAAGAAACGGAATTAAAATTAAAAAAAAAATAAAAACGAACATTTTTCTGTGATCCAAGTAACTATATTGTTGGCAATAAGGCATTATTTCAGTGACAAAAACGCTTGCGAATCCGAAATGCAATATTGTTTCCTTTGCAGTAAACTGGTGATTTGGGTCAGTTGGTTCATTGCAAGCAAAAAAGCGCCGAAAAAATACAGGGACACAGACGAAGGGAAACAGGACAAGGCGCACTCTCAACTGAAGTTTATTGAAAATTCACACGTTATATAGCCACAAAAACCCTGTTTACCCTATCTGCTCAGCCCGCGCTTCAAAAATTCAAACTCATTTGTAGATAAGAATAGGGACGTATCACTTATACATTTCTTCTCCCTGGTCCTAATTTCAAACGCCTCGTGTAATTCCCGTGACGCTTTATCTTTCTACCTAGTCAAAATCTTAGTGTCATTGAAGGCCGGGGTGCACGAGCATATTTGTTTCTCACAACCTGTTTGGTTCGAAAAAAACGCCACACTTTTTTGTAATCCGGGTAAAGCATGTCCCCAAACCTTCGATCAACGTCGCTAACATCGTATTCATACAGAGTTCCGAATTTATGGAATACGTCGCCTACTTACCAAGGGCGACAGGGATTTCAATTTTTGTGATTGATTAGCTCTGCCTCAAAAAGAAGCAAAGGGAATACCCTAAAAAGCAATCTAAAACAAAAAAAAAACTTCGACGGTTTATTAAGTTTATGTCTTTTATTCATAGTTTTGCAGCATAAAATCACTATTTTTAATGCTTTATTGTCAATAGTTTCTAAGGATGGTTTCTATCGTTTTCTGATTGTTTTTCGATAGTTTATAGATTGTTCCTCGATAACTATGCGGAGGTCCATAATTCCAGTTGCGTTTTGTTCCGAGCTACACGACACTCCCCGGATGGACACATGACATTCTTCGTCACCTAACAAAACACCGTCAATTGCTTTACGATAGGTGCCTATCGATTGTTTCTCGATATTCCTCTATGCACAAACACTGTTTACAGGGAAACCCGCGTTTGCCCACACCGCCGCGTGGGCACTGCGCGGGCGCAGAGACCAGTAATGCCCGAGGCGAACCATCTGCGCATGCGCAATACCGACAGCAGCGCCACCGCATTGGCGTGACGTCACTAAGTCGAGTTGGTGTATAGACAATTTCACGATAGTCGACTATCGATACTCGACTACCGATTACATACTATCGATAATGCATCGATAGTCCAAAACACGAGGGGCCTCAGAACGAAAAGTGAGGCGTTCTTTGCTAATGTTTGCGAATCCGAATATGATGTAATCTGCTTGACTGAAACCTGGTTAAATGCCTACTGCACCAATCAGTCATACTTCTCAAATCAGTATTCCGTTTTCAGGAAGGACCGGAGTTACACAGAGAAGATTAAAAATGGAGGCGGTGTCCTCATAGCGTGTAAATCTTCATTTCGGGCGGTCAGAAGGGGAGACCTTGAAACGTATGAAGAGTGTGTCTGGATTGAGGTTCCAGCGTCTGATGGCTCGAATTGCCTTCTTGGCTGTTACTACTTCCCGCCTAATTCTGATACTCGCGTTTTTGTAGAACATTTCACAGATCTTGACAGCAAGGTTGACTTTTCTAACTACAAGGTACATATTTATGGCGACTTCAATCTTCCGAAGGTCGATTGGTCAGCTGACTTAATCCAGAGTGACTGTACTGGCATTCATGATAAGGCACAACGCCTATTTGAGTTTATCAATTTCAATCAACTCTTTCAGCATAATACGATAAAAAAATGTGTCCGGAAACATTTTAGATTTGATAATAACAAATGCTCCTGAGTTCGATATCGATCAGGCATGCGACACGCTTGTGCCAGTCGACAAGTTTCACCCACCGTTTTCCCTACATTTTTTCCTGTCATTCCAAGTGCACAACACACAACCAGTGGCGAAATTCAGATATGCTTATGGTGATTACGAGGGGTATACGGTCGTCTGCTCAGCCATGACTGGTCTGGCTTCTTCAGCATTACGAACGTCGACTCTTGCGCCGACATGCAGACCGCGATTGTCCAGGATGCTATGAATGAATTTATACCCAAAAGTTGCCCAAAAAGGTCAAAATTCCCTAATTGGTTTTCTGCAGATTTGAAATATTACATAAGCAAGAAGCGACGTTACCATAATCTCTATAAGAAACTAAATTGCGAGTATTGGTACTACAGATTCTCAATCTGTAGAGCAATAGTTAAAAAACTTCTTGCTCGAGACGAAAGGCTTTACCAGGATCGTCTGGATCCTGGTAAAGCCTTTCGCACACAGGTTTCGCACAACATACTTTTGTCAAAATTAAAAAAAATATGGCTTATGCCCTACTTACTGTTCATGGTTTTCCAGCTACCTGGGAAACCGCCAGAATCAAGTCAGTTTCTCAGATTGTTTGTCCGGGCCGTTTTTATCATTATCTGGTGTGCCCCAGGGCTCTAACCTTGGGCCGTTGTTATTTTTAGTGTTCATCAACGACTTGCCGTCGCAGGTGCTGCACTCCAAAGCATTATTGTACGCAGATGACTTGAAGCTGTTCAGGAGGGTAGAGAATGTACAGGATTGTCTGTTGTTACAAAACGACGTATGTTCAATTGAGCAGTGGTGCATAACAAATAGACTACAACTTAATCTCAAGAAGACTTCAGTCATGTCAATCAGCAGGAAACACGAGAGCATAGTGTTCAGCTACGACCTTTCCGGAGGGCACATAAAGCGTGTATCTCTTGTACGGGATCTTGGTGTTCAAGTGGACTCCAGGCTGTTTTTTCATCAACATGTGTCACAGATAGTTAATCAAGGCCTGCGATGTCTTAGGTGCGGTGTCACGGATAACTAGAAAATTTAGAAGCCCTCATTGTGTTCTCTCTTTATATTGTTCACTTGTCCGGCCGCGCTTAGAGTTCGCATCCGTAATATGGAACTCTGTTTCTCTCGGCTACAGCAATGTAATCGAAGAGGTACAGCGGAAATTTATTCGTATTGTATACGATAGGCACATTGGTCGTCGACGTTTTTACAGCTATAGCTCGGTATTAGCAGACATAGGCCTCCAGTCTCTTCACGACAGGAGGCTTGCACATGATATGAACTGTTTGAGAAAAGTTGTGCATGGCACTCTTGATTGCGACGTGTTGTTGTCATCATTGTGCTTCCGTGTCCCATCTGGGAAAGCGCGTAAATGTATTCACACATTTTATACAGATATTCATTCAAAGTATCCAATGACTCGGTTACAAGATACATACAATTCAATGTTTTTACAAGATGACATATTCACTTGACTTTATCTTAGTGTGCCCGTGGCAACCATTTTTATTTTTAACTAACTAGGATTTGATGACGCGTCAGATTGATTTCTATTGGGCTCCTCGGCAACCTCACTGTCCTATGTAATACCCTTTTTATTGTTAACGCCACTGTGCGAAACATGACAAAGTGTACTGTCCTGTAGGCCTCACGGCTGTTGACCGGCACTAAATAAACTATCTATCTATGATAGTCAACAATGGAGTGCGATATTAATAATTTTTTGTCACAATCGATAGTTAAATTTTGGTTCCACCATCGATAGTACTATACTTTGTTTTAGCATATGTCCAGACGCAGCCGACCTTACTAGCTAATGGGCCAATCAAGCAGCGTTAAAGACGCAAGTCACTGGGCCTTTTCTGTTTATGATTGCCTCATCGATGATGAAAACGTGCCACGTAAACATGGCCAACACCACGAGGGTGCGCTTCTGACGCTGTCTAATTGGTCGCATCAGCTCGTAGTGGCGGCTACGTCTGGACTTGAGGTGAAACTAAGTATATGGATATTTTTGTATCACTAGTAAGGGCGTAGGGCAGGGGCGCACAGCCCTTTGCGCGCTGGCCACATGCGGCCCGGTTTTCTAGAGGCTTGCGGGCCGGCTCAACGCAGAAAGTTGCTTGCTATGCCATTCAAATACACCGAGCGCCCGCTCCGCTTTGCAAGCAGCAGTGAAACCTTCTAACATTTTTTTCTCAGTCTTTAGTGAAGGAACTGCGATTTCTCAGTTTAAATTTTCCCTCTCCACTAGCCCCCGCTGACAACACTAAAGCAGCGTGTACAGTCGTCCCTGTCCTTGGTGTGGTTCTGTCTTAATATGTATGTACACGAAACGCAAAAACTTCTTGGTCTCTCTCAGCAGATTCCCTTCCCTCTTTCAACCCTCTCCCTTCCTGTTGGGATAGTTAGGGGGAAAAATTTGATTAGAAAGGCTTCTCTACGGGAGGCTCCAGCTCTACCTTCTTCACCGGTTCTACAGTCTTCCTTCAGTCGCTCGAGGTTGCGGTTCTATCCACCCCGAAATGTCGGCTTTGGCCGAAACACTACCCTCTTTACTTACACAGTTTTTCCTTCTATCAACCGTTATCCTCTCCTCCCCTCCCCCAACTAGCGGTGACCGTCCGGCCTCTGGCTGTGTCACCCACGTTAGTATTTACTGCTTCGCATATATGTTTGTTTTTATATATATGTTAGATTTCTGTCAGATTTCTGCTAGGTAGCGCAAGCTAACGCCGTTACAAAGGGTATAGCCATTAGCATCCTTCCATCCAGATGAAAAATGCCAGTCCAATGCAAAAGAGAAAAATACTAGATGGGTTCCTGCGTTCGCTGAAAAAAGCTTGTTGCTCGTGAAATATGAGTGCCCTTTCAAAGAAGAGGAAAATAGACCAGGAGGGCCGGAAGTTCAATGAGGAGCGGTCATACAGGTACTTCTTCATTGGGAATGCATCGAAGTGCATCTGCCTAGTGCGTCGCGAGACCCTCGCCGTGCTTAAAGAGTACAACGTCCGTCACCCCTGCGAGACCAAAAACGCCCACGACTTTAGCGCCCTTTCGGATTCTGAAAGGCTAACGAAATCCGAGAACTTAAAGCGGAAGTTACTTGCTGAGCAACAAATCTTCGCAAAAGCAAAAAAACACGTCTGAGGCAGCTACCAGGGCTCCTTTTCGGATATCTCAACAGATAGCTCGTTCAGGTCATCCAGTTACTGATGAGGAGTTCGTAAAAGGGTGTCTTCTGGCTGCTTCTGAAGAAATGTGCCCGGATAAGAAGTCGGTCTTCCCAAATCTGAGCTTATCAAGAACGACTTTGTGCCAAAGTGATAAAGTTCGAACATGTGTTGAGAGTCGTGACGCCGGTCGTCAAATTTACACGTGCTCGGGGATCAAAGCACATAAAGTTTCAATAGTACCTAAAAGAAATTTAGAACACGCACACGGACATCCTCTACAACGCCAAAGTTCGCTGGCTGAGCCGTGGGAACGTTCTGAGCCGTTTCGTCGCTCTCAAGGATGAGATCACTGCTTTCTTGGGCCAAGAAGGGGAACAAGTACCAGAGCTGGAAGATTAACAGTGGTTACGGGATTTGGCATTCCTCACCGATATTTCAAGCCATCTAAATGCGCACAACGGAGCTCTCCAAGGAAAGGACAATCTATCTCATTCCGGACATGGTGAGCACAATCTTCGCATTCCAAGGAAAGTTGCGCCTGTTCACATCGCAGCTCAGACTGTGAATTTAGCTCGCTTCACAACCTGCCAGAAACCTTTTTCCAAAGGTGAAAACCCAAAGTCGGTGACTGCGACGTTCGCGCCACACGTTCAGAAATTTCTCTCCGAGTTCCAGCAACCATTCAAGGCGCTTGAGGTCGAGAAAGCTAACTACGAGCAGTTCCGCGATCCTTTTTCTGCGTCCCCGGAGGACTCCGGTCCGACGATGCATCGGAGCTCATCGACCTCCAGTGTTCACCAGCGCTGAAGACTATGTATCGCGAATCTCAGCTGCTTGAGTTCTACAAACACTTGGACAAGAACAAGTGCAGAAATCTGGAGGACCACGCCTTGAAACTGACATCACTTTTCTGGAGCACGTACGTTTGTGAACAGACCTCCTCACTGATGACTCTGAACAAGAACTGCCTTCGATCTGCCATGACGGACATGACATTGCAAGATGTGCTAAAGACGGCAACGAGTGCGATGACACCGGATATCAGAAGCTTGATCGAAGCCGAAATGTGCAACACGTTGCGCGTGCGGCCCGCACAGTTTTCAATAAACGTAATTTCGGCCCGCCTAATTTTTAGTTGTGCCCCCTGGCGTAGGGGTGTCCGTCGTCGAGGTTGCCAAGTCCTTGAAAAAGATCGCAAGCCACCCACGGGAATTGAACCTGGGTTTGCTGCGTGCAAATCGAAGACGTTACCACAGAGCTACGCTACAGCGCTACCATCCCGCTTCATACTTACCGCTCATTCACACTGGAAGCGGATCCGCGTTCGCAAAGCAGTTGCGAACGCGGTTGTATAACGATCCAGTACAATTGCACGCGCACATGATGTCATCGAGTGCGCGTGCAATAGACCATATGCGAAAAGAAGCGCCATCTAGTATATTCATGATCAATTATCAGATTCCCTCCATATTGGGGGGTTCCCGTACCGACGGTTTCGCCAGAGAAACAATTCGCAACTTTCAGCGATAGTGGTACCGCGGTGTGAGAACCGCCCTCCCTAGCTCCTGGATGATTGGCCTCATAATAAATGGGCTCATCTAGATCTTTAGGGCGTGAAAAAATAACGTAAGGTTCTAATACTGCCCGTATATAGCGAAACTAAAATTACTTACGCGCCGCAGACCCAGCATCGTACCGCTGTTCTACGACAATCATCCAGATGACAGCCATTTTGATAGGCACCCGTGCGCCCCCTATAGGTCGTGAAAGTTGCGAATAGTCCCGGCAAAGTGGAAGTCGTAGAAGTAAAATATGGTCACCTGCTGAAAGTCCAGTACGAACCCTTCACAGGACGTCTTCGAGAAATACCGTTCATTGACCTGGATGGCCCAGTTCACTGCTTGAGTGACGAGGCTTGCGACCTCGTTGCTGACAGTTCCTTTTCCAGAATTTTGCGGCCGTCTTTCTTTTCTTCTTTGAACCGAAACAAACCAGCAACCCGTTGAGTGTACAAATAAATTGCCCTAATATCATGAAAACCGAGGTAAATGCAGATGCGCCCCGTCCACAACTGGAAGATGTGATAAACCCCCCAATATGGCGGCTCCTAATGGAATGATGATGATAGCTGGCAAGGATTTTGCATATGGCCTATTGTACTGGATCTTTATACAACCGCATTCGCAACCGCTTTGCGAACGCGGATCCGCTTCCAGTGTGAATCAGCGGTAAGTGTTTTTGTATAGTACCCGATGCTGCATTGCACGCACTCTCTGGTAAAACACAAAGAAATAGCCGATAAAATGTCGTCCTAGAACTGTCAATTCCAAAGGCTCGTGCTGCGAGACGCGCTTTTACGCGCTCCGGAACAAAAAAATAAACAAAAGCGTTTGGAAAAAAATTGTCTATTTTGTTCCGGATGCTTTTCCCCCTTCGTGAACGCGACGCGCCGATGCCCAAGGACTTCGCTGTGACGTGTCGCAGCTATTGCTGTGATTGTATACTATGGGTTCACACAAAACTACTCATTTTATTTTTGTAAGAAATGTTACTGCGTTCGTTTGTGCAGATAGTGTTAGTGTTTTTGCTCGCTGCAGCGCAAGCTTTCGCTCCACCTTCTGCCGAGCTGAGGGACGCTTCACCGGAAATACACGCTCGTAAACATAAGGCGGCTATGGCATATTGAAGCGCAGCCCACGCGCGTGATCCCTGGTAGAGAATTTTATTTACGAGACACACTTCCTCTCCTACACCCTTTCGATTTGCTGTGAAACGTCATGCTGCTTTTAATGTGGGTTGCGTTATGTGTACAATCACAAACGAAATGAAAAAAAAAAAAAACTTAGGTGAGCGCGTGGCTTGGAAGGCCTGCCGAGTATCTATCAGACGGAAGGTCGACCACTAGCGAGACTTCCGCAGCTGTTCAAGCTCAAGTTTGGTTATCACACCCCACTTGTCCAACTGTTGCTGAGTTAATGCCGATTTCAGCGCAGAATATACAGTCGGCAGCAAAAGTTTGCGGGGCACGAGGGCGAAAGCCGAAAAGTCTGGCTGCTCCTTCTCAAGCCGCGTTGGCGCTCTCGAGACTCACGCTTTACGGATGCGCTTCCTTTCTTGTTCGCAATCATAATTTTTTTTTTTTTTAGAGCGCAACTTTTAGATGTTTGTTTCTGGGTTGAGCGGCGTTCGCGTCGCCATCACCGTCACCGTCAGCGTAACCGCGCGTTTCATTATGGGATGTTTCCCATAATGACGCCACACATGACGTCACGTGTGACGTCACGCGAATGACTGTGACGTCACGTGAAATTTAGTGGAAAAGCTTTTCCACGAATTTAGGGAAAATATTTTTTTGCTAAATTTAGCGGAAAACATCCCTTGTGAAATTAAGCGGGGAAATTGAAGTCACGTTACCTCAACACCAATTCGTATCCCCGCTAAATTTAGCGGGGAAATTTTAGCTACAATTCCCGATAAATTTAGCGGTAAATTTAGCGAAAATTTTCCGCTAAATGGAAGGGAAGCAGTAGCGGAGGAGGGGAGAGTACGGAGCGGGAGGAAGGGCATACCCTCACCTCCGTACCCTCCCCTCCTATCACCTCAAGAGCTGCGCACTAATTCGGCATTACAGAGAATTGTAAACGTCTTTCATTTTTTCGCTCGCTTCCCTTCGACACCCACGAGATAAAAGGGGCTGGCTCAAGATGCCGCGAAATGTTATCTGTAGCATGCGCGAGCTCCGTCATATATCACGGTGGCTGAGGCAGACGCGTGGCATGATGGCTGACAAAGCGGCACCTTGCGCCGGTCCCGGTCATCATATGCACGTCGGGCGGAAGCCAGTAAAAAAGACATGACTGCGAGCACAAAAGGAAGTGTATTCTCGAAGCGTGAATCTTGAGAGCAGCCGCGCACCGTCAGAAGGCGCATCCAGTCATTTTAAAGCCCCTCTATAGGGTGTATTCACTGGCGGCCATATCTGTGTGCGCTAACGCTGAGCACGTGCTGATGCCTAGCTTCTACAGTTATTTTGCAACGTGCACCCCGCACCATCAAGATTGCCGGTCTTGGCAGCCTATTAATGTGAGCTCTTTCTGAGCATGCGCTCTAAACAGTGACCTCAAATATGGCGGCCAGTGAATACCCCTTATACTGCGAAAAGTGGCGCCATTTATTGTTGTGGAAATGCCCAAGACACGTGCCGCGCGCAACTTCTGGGAAGAACATGGCGTCTGAAATCTAGCTCAGTGCTACGCTGTGCCGCCATGATCTTCCCGGGGGCTACACGTTGCACGTGCCTCGTGCATCGATGCACCTTGCGCTACTTTTCAAACAAGAAGGGGCTTTATTTCGGGCTGACTCTCCCGCGCCCCGCAGACTTTTGCATCGACTGTACAGGCGTCATGCGACAAGAGGCAAAATCAAGCGTCGCTGAAACTACCGGGTCGGCAAGTTGAGTGATCGGTTTTTCTTTTTGATAATTAGTTCGCGCGATAATTATGGCAAAAGAGGTTCTTATTTCATTTGACCGAGCATTTGCACTTGTACCCTACGGGCTTCTCATAACCGTGAGAGGGCTGGGCACGGCCTCCGGGGTGACCGCTGAAGCGGACCTACCGGGTGTGTCATTACCGACAGTGACTTGATAATGCCGAACGACGGTAACCAAAAGGGACCCTCCGGGCTTGACCGTGAGGGGGCGGGGCGCGGCCTCCGGGAGTGGTCGCTAAAGCCGACCCACCGGGGATGTGATGACCGACGTCGACTGGATGAGACCTACCGGAGACATCCACGATGGACCCTCCGGGCTTCTCATAACCGTGAGAGGGCGGGAACGGCCTCGGGGGATGGCCGCTGAAGCCGACTTTCCGGGTATGTCATGACCTACAGTGACTTGATAAGGCCTATAGCGGTAACCACGAGGGACCCTCCAGGCTTCTCATAACCGTGAGAGGGCCGCTAAAGCCGACCCACCGGGTATGTCATGACCGGCAGTGACTTGACAAGGCCTACCGGGGGTAACCGCGAGGGACCCTCCGGGCTTTTCATAACCGTGAGAGGGCGGGAACGGCCTCCGGGGGTGGCCGCTGAAGCCGACTTCCCGGGCATGTCATGACCTACAGTGACTTGATAAGGCCTACAGGGGTAACCACGAGGGACCCTCCAGGCTTTTCATAACCGTGAGAGGGCCGCTGAAGCCGACCCACCGGGTATGTCATGACCTACAGTGACTTGATGAGCCCTACCTGGGGTAACCGCAAGGAACCCTCCGGGCTTTTCATAACCGTGAGAGGGCGGGGAACGGCCTCCGGGGTGATCGCTGAAGCTGACCTACCGGGTTTGGCATTACCGACAGTGACTTGATAAGGCCTAGCGACGGTAACCAAAAGGGACCTTCCGGGCTTGACCGTGAGAGTGCGGGACACGGCCTCCGGGAGTGGCCGCTAAAGCCGACCCACCGGGGATGTCATCACCGACATCGACCTGATGAGACCTGCCGGAGATATCCACGATGGACCCTCCGTACTTCTCATAACCGTGAGAGGGCGGGAACGGCCTCCCGGGGGGGGGGGGGGGGCACTGAAGCCAACTTCCCGGATATGTCATGACCTACGGTGACTTGATAAGGCCTACGGGGGTAACCACGAGGGCCCTTCCAGGCTTCTCATAACCGCGAGAGGGCCGCTGAAGCCGACCCACCGGGTATGCCATGACCGACAGTGACCTGATAAGGCCTACCGGGGGTAACCGCGAGGGACCCTCCGGGCTTTTCATAACCGTGAGAGGGCCGATGAAGCCGACCCACCGGGTATGTCACGACCGACAGTGACTTGATGAGGCCTACCGGGGGTAGGCCTCATCATGGGCGGCCCGAAGACGACAGCGACAGATGAACGTTGAGGCAAACTAACCTGCAAACCGAACGTAGCTAGTTTCGATATCTGGACAACACAGTGCTAAAATATCTTTGAAATCTGGCGTACCTCAGCGATCTACGCCCTCGCCTCTTCTTTTTAATATCTGTGTCAATGACCTTTCCCAGGTAGTAAAATACTGTAAGGTGTCTTAATACGCAGACGATACAGTTCTATTATCAAGTCATTTATGTTATGGTAAGGCGGTAGAATTACTGCAGTTTGATTCAATTAAGGTCATGGGTTGGTTTTCAGGAAATGTCATTACCGTTAGCACGAAAACAAACGCGACTAATATGCTTTTCTAGTCCGCTAAAGAGAGTAATTTTAAACAAGCCGATATTTCTGCACGCTTAAAACTGCGCATCTTGTGAATGTGTGCCAGCAGAATACGTGAACACTACAAAATACTTAGGAATTTATTTTGATTCTGATTTATCGTAGAATTCCCATATTTTCTACATCCTGAAGAAGCTCCGAGCTGCATCCTGCACCCCCTACAATATAAGAACATTAACCCTGATACCAATCGGGAGACTCATTGCGCGAGCACTCGTTTGTAGTGTGCTTCCCCTTACGAAAATGGCATATGTGGACTTATATAAAAAATATAGTTATATAAAAAATTGGGCATATCTGGCCAGATAAAGCACATCAGTTTAAATAAGGAATATCTGGCTAGTGCCCAATTTTTTATATATGTATATCTGAGTCTGCCAAATAGGGGTATATCTGCCTGCCATATAAGGCCAGATATGTACCAATCAGATGAGGCACCCTTTATACATATTGCTGTTTTCTACAAATATCTACTAAAAGTGACCTCATCTGTATAAGAAAAATACCATTTAGGTATTGAGCATGTACCAACGTTTATTAATTTTTACATGAGCTGTGCTTTATGCCACTCCTGATTTCGCTCAACTTAATTCTCAGGGAAAGCAGGATTATCGACATTCGCTTAACGAATGTCGATGAAACGTTAATGTCGACGAAATGTGTATCCATGAAACGTGTATCCACGAGAAGGTGGCCGTGGAACGTGTTATCACGAAACGCAGGTAGAATAAAAATCAGTATTCTACTTGCAGTTGTGACATGATTTCAAACGGCCAATGGCAGGATACTGCTGGTTGAATTTCGGAGAACTTATTCTCCCGTCTGCCAGAAAATAAACACGGCCTAATTCTAGAGGTAATCTGGAAGAGTACCTGCAGAAAAACGATCAATTGTCGCAAAGTAGGTTGCAGTGCACTTACATTGACTATACCGGATTTGAAAGGTGTAATCCGAGATATATGTTGACCCGGGCATGACAACCACTCAAACACAAAAACGAGAAGGAAGGTGTCCGTGAAGATTCAACACGATGTAGCACAAGCTGTCATTTGTAGAACCAAACACTAAACGCATCACAAAAAAATTCTTGGTCTTTTTTGAAGAAATTGCTTGATGCCATATACGGGTAGGACTTTTCGAATTTACTGCAGAAGCAGAATCTGACAGCCACGCAGGGCGCAACACACGCCAAACTAGGTCCGGCAGAACGCCTTCCGAGATTGCCAACGGCTAATGCGTCATCCGTCACACCACGCGACCACGCTTCTGACATTTCCCGCGCACAAAGGGCAGAGTAAAGTGATAAAAAGTCTACGGCTGATTGGTTCGGCAAGGACGTACATTTTACCACGCTTTCAGCTTAGGGAAAGAGAAAGGGAGAGAAGGAAAGGCGAAAACGGGAGTGCACACACAAAAGGCTTATCTTCTGGGGCATCCCAACCAGGACCTGGTCCTGATCCCAACAATGACCACAACGAGAGGATTTGTCACTTGTACCCAAGGTTGATAGTGCAGTGAATGCTATGTGTGGCCTTGGGCTTGAGGCAGGTGCCATGTTCTGCCTTATCACCAGCTTCTAGACTGTAGACACGTGACCCTAACCGGAGACACGATTGGCCTAAAGCTCGCATAGCGTCTACTCTGCTGTCAATACCGAGTGAACAGGACAGCTCTATGAAGTCCAGCTTTTGAACTTCCAAAGAAGCTGTCCAGCCCAAAATATAATTTTAAACGAAAAACTAAGCGCGTCTATTTTTTGCGCACGATGTCCACAAATATGTATAAATATAGAAATATCTTTAAAATTGTGTGTACACTGTTAGGTTCGCGTTTCTAAACTCCAATTTATTTTTTACGGAAGAGCTACACCTAAAAGACACCACGGACAGCACATCTTCCGACTTTCAACACACACTGAATCGCCGACGGTCGCAAACGGAAGGTTGCGATGCTGCGCGAACGGTTTTTGAAAAATGATTTTTAGGGTGATCCGAGCGCAACGGCATCGCAGCCGTTCGAAGGGAAAAGGATTCGTGACGACGAAGTAGCGTCTTGCATCTTCAGTAAGCTAACGGTTCGTGTCTTCCCGCTAAATTTAGAGGGGAAAAAGGAACAAAATTAGTTTCACTGCTAGATTTAGCTGAAAAATTGACGTCACGTGACATAAGCACCAATTCAATTTCCCACTACATTTAGTGGTGAGGTTACACCTATGCCGACGGCGACGCCGACACCGCTTAACGCGGAAACGGGCGCCTAAGAGCTGCGATCTAAAATTCATTATTTGATTAACTCGCTTTCCGATTTTATGCACATCGTCATATCGTTACACGTCAAACATACAACCAAATTTCATTTGTCTTTCAATCTTCAAAACGAGCAATTGATTATTTGGTCCAGATACCTGGAATAACTTCACTTTAAGGAGGTTAACAATAGTTAACTAATTACATGAGACTCATGCAATATAGATAAATCGACTATACTTCGTTTCACCTTATCTGCGAGCGAAGTCAAAGGTAGAAGCGCGAGACCAGCGCTTTTTGCGTTTTTCCCCAGCTCGCGCGCTTGAGCAAAGCCTGAACGCACGGAACTTTCGTGCTCGCGCTTCCAGCTTTGCCTTCGCTCGCACATAAGGTGAAACGAAGTATAGTGTCTTCGCGAGTACATATAACGTTTTCCATGCACGACCGTAACAGGTCCTAATATCATTATCAGGGGATATATTTTTACCCATGTATGTCATGAACAGGCTATATATGGCAGTATTTGAACTTTTATAGACCATTTTCTCAAGGGCGCCGCCATCTTGCATTGTCGTCACTTCCAGTATGGGCGAAAACATTGTTTTGCCGTCGCCACGCCAATAGAATACATTTAGGATATAAGCTTAAGGGGAGACACTGCCCAGAAAAAAACATTTCTGCAAAAAAAGTTGATTTTGAAAAATGACATATTTACATCCATCAACATCTAGAGACTATTCCCAAAAAGTTTAATTAATTTTCACTGCATAGTTAATTTTTTATAAATTATTTTCTGTCCACCAAAGCTAAAGAAAAGGTAGGGTTTGGAGTACTTTGAACGCATTTTCCTCCGTTCAACTTTTTGGTATAAATTCCATTTTAGTCAATCTATCGTTTGATAATGGCAAAACAGGGGGAGGCTCATTCTTCCCTTTTCCTGACTGAAATTTAATAAGGAATGCGGCTATGGAACTTTTTTGTCACTTTACGGATGTCTTTTATAAAAAAGTGTTGACATTTTGTCGAAGACACAGAAGACCAAAAAGTTTGCCAATTTTGCAGAAAAGAAAATTTATAGAAATAAATGACTTTTTAGAAAAAACGCTCCATAGCCGCACCCTCTAGGCATTCTGCTACATATCTAGCAAATAAAAATCTTGAATATTGTAATAGTTTTTTGACGATAGATTAACTAAACAATGTAGGCGTGTTGCTGATAGAGGCTACTCTAATTTCCTTCCCATTTAACCGACAGACCTGAAATTTTGTTATACACCCTTTAGCATGACCAAAAGCCTTCACTGTAAATTTCATTAATTTTAAGACAAGGGTTCAAAAGTTGACCCCCCTAGGGGGTGTGTCCCCTTAACCGTTACCCATTTTCGTTTTGCCTCCCCTCACTTTTCTTACTATTTGCAAGTTGCCCATACTGGATATGACTATCAGGTGACTGGGGACGAGAGTACAGGAGAAAAGGTCTATACAGCGACATATGGCCGTATCTGCACGCATATATGGCGATATATGCGTATTTGCCCCCTTATATCTCGATATGTGGCCGTATTTTCTGTCATATATGGCGGTAAATGGCCATATCTGACTCTTTATATTATCATATATGGCCATATATAAAATATATCAGGGCCATATATGACATTTTTGTACGGGTCAGTATGAAATAACCTTCTTCGGGCAGTGCACGAACCTATTAGAAACTAAAGTGAATTCTCTCCTAAAGGGCATCTTGCGTTGCGTGGCATATGGCGCCACTGTATTCAAACATCCGATAACATCTTTGACGATCTCTCTTTACCATCCTTTTGAGCCCCATTTATGCATACTGTTATAGTCCGACATTTTTGAATAATACCTTCAAGATTCCCAATGTGGTCTGTCGTGGCCTTCAGAAAGTGGCACCATATACCACGTCCCGAATCAACACACATTTTGGGGCATACATTCGGAGTTATTATGTTCCACACACCTTTAACAACCTCCCACCTGTGCTGAGCGATATCACTTCTCGTGGAAAGATAAAAAGAAAACTTATGACTTTCTGCTCTTCCATAGAATAATAGCATAAACCTTCATGACCTTGTAATGATTTTATACTCTACAATTCGTCTCCAACGGTATTTACCTTGTCGCGTCTCTGACTCTCTGTACCTTTTTTATTTTGAGTCTTTTTATGTTATGTGTCCTTTTCTTAGAAATTTGGTTGGGGTCAGTCCTACAAGTCTTTAGGACTTTGACGGTCCCGAAATGATACTTTGAGGACCTTTAATCACCTGCAATTAATTTATTATTATTATTATTATTATTAATATTATTATTATTATTATTATTATTATTATTATTATTATTATATAAAAACACCAGTTTTTTGTCGTTTTTTTGGTCTGACACTGCCATGCTAAGAATGTCGGCTTCTTTCGCCAACCTGGCACCTCGGGAACTCTGTCTGTGGTAGAACTCTGCTAGCCCGTCTCTTTCATGGGGACATAGATAGTAATAATAAGGCAGGAAACAAGCTTGAGGACGATGAGCTCTCCAAATGCAAACAAAAATTCCTCCCAAAGTTGTGCGCCTTTCTGAATACACTTGTAGAGCTTAGTATAAAGAAAAAAAAAACAAAGAAATCTACAACCGCGCGAAAGACAGCAGTGTTTTTCCGCGTCCTCTTATGAGTTTGGTTTTGAATTTTAGTCATCTCTGAATGCAGCGTTTGGTAACCACTTCAGGAAGGTGAAGTGTCACACGTAAGCCCTCATTTTTATTCGATCATTATTTTGCGTAAGGAATTCAAACTATATTTAACATGAGCTCGCCATATCGTTATCGTTTTTCAAGGCGTCATCTTGTCATTTCTTTGAGTGAAGTTGCGGCGACTATAAGACCGATATAAATAAATGCCTTATATAAGTTTATTGTGTTAAATAGTTTGTCAGCGAGAGTAAAACAACTACTCTGTGGCGACTTAACTCTATCCAATATTTGCCGCCGCTTCCAAAAAAAAAATGATGCACCTCCGATTATTTCTGGAGCATAGCAGTTAAAAGAAAACTGTATAGGGGATGAAAGGGCATCATGAAATATTGTTAAAAGTACTGGAACTACATTGTATTTATATTACTTCTTCAAAACATTTGCACCCGGTGTACTTACTACTTGAAGTTCAGAACCTCTAATTTACTTTGTACTTTACTTCAAGTACATTTTAGATTAACTTTACGCAGCACTGAAAACAAGCAAACAATGTCTGCAAAATGAAGCTCAGGCAGTGCTAAACCTCAAAGTAGAAATAATAAATCCGCAGTTCATCACTGGCCAAAAAACAAAAAAAGTACAAAACAATTAGGCACGCAATAGCAGAACCAGCTATAAAAAGCATTTGGGTGAAAACACAAGCGGCTTTATATTTGGCTAACAGAATTTCGTTAACGGATCAAAACCTATGTACTTTCTTTTTACCATAAACAAATAAATAAAAGTAACTTGAAAAGTAATTTGCTACTTTTTACGGTACTTAGTAATTTACTCAATAAATTTCCATTTGAATAGTTTCTACTCTACTCAAGTTACTTTTCAGGCCAATACTCAGTAATTTAACTGAATTACTTATTTTGAGTATCTTGTACATGTCTGGCCCTCGTGCAATGGCACATTTGCCTCTACATGTAAGACAAACAAATCCAGCGTCACAAGGACATTAGACCTCCACGCCGGTCATCATGCCGAGGACCACACTCTCTCCGAAGAAAATCCTTCACTACAGATGTTACTTCTGAAAGAGAAATTCCCATTTTCCTATCAATGTAGAAAGTACAGGACCAAACCGTGGTGTGCGCAATACATTCAATAAAAAGGTACACAAAATCAAAGACGTTCATACAGAGAAGCAAAGTAGGAGGTTTTTTTTTGAACTATCACATCCTTTATTTTTCGGATAAGGGCTGACAGGATATGGGGTCGGGTTTGTAGTGTAAGGCACACACAGCACTATTATAATGGTGATCACATCCCTATATGTACATGAGGCACACACTCATTGGACAGTCATTAAATAACATCTGTGCACGAGAGAACAGAACCAAAACAAGAACAAAAAGAAAAGAAGACAATGTCGTGAGCCTTTGGAGGTCAGCATAAATAAAGTTGATTCGTCCTATGAATCCTCCTATGGTGTACCGATTATGGGGAAAGAACACACGATGAAGGAAAGCGGTTGTTACGCGGCAATAGTCACTCTCCCCTGTTAAAACATTCTCTTCATAACGACACCTAAAAATAAAAATAAAAAACAGAAACAGCTGGAGCATGCATCTTAAGTATGTCACTACAAAACCGAAAAGAAATAGCTCCCCACCAATACTCTCTGGATCCCAAAAGATGCTAACTGAAGAAAGTAAAAATAACAAAAAGACACGAAACCTCTGGCACTGGAATGGGGAAAATGAGGGAGGAGGAACTGCATAGCCTCGTGAAAACTGTCAGCGTGTGTGACTATCTT